>PVKE010004145.1:0-66653 GCA_004027555.1 Craseonycteris thonglongyai
AAAAAAAAAAAAGAAAATAATGGAACTGAGAAAATAAAAATGTGACCCAAGAATATTAAGTCCAGATAAAATACTATTCAAGTATAAAGGTAAAATCAGACATTGTTAAAACATAAAAAAAATTAAAGGAATATATCATTCATGATGCAACTTTCAAAACAACAAAAATAGCAATAACTGTTTGACAATAAAATTCAGCAAATTAAAAGATTAATCAATATAGGGGAAGCTGGGGTGGCTCAGCAGGTTAAGCATTCGCTTTGCAGCCCCGGGGACAGAGGATGGAGTCCCAGCCCTGATCTGTGCGGACCCACATGCTGAACTGAGGTGTGCTTCCCATGCAGGAAGCCCCCAGTCCAGTTCATGCCCCACCCCCATTCAGCCCCTGGCTCAAGGGTTCATGCCTCCCATGTGGAAGGCCCCTGGCCTGGTTCCTGCCCTGCACACCCCTTTCCCCACCTGTGTGGAATGAAACCATGTCGAAAAACTGATAATGTATAACTATGGAGATTGCTCTGGGCCCTCTCCCTTCTCTCTGTCTCTGTCTCTCTCTGCCTGTCAATAACAATAAAATAAATCTTAAAAAAAAAAGATTAATCAATATAAAGAAGTCAGTAATAGAAAAGCCACATAACAGGATTGGCATTAACAATTGATTCATTTAAATAATATGACCAGCACCAAACAATTATGGGACTGATGGTTAAGGAACAGAATATGAATGGGATAAATTTGAGTAATGCAAAAATAATACTAATATAACTAATAAAAATCAGGAGATGAAAGAATGAGAGGAAATATGATTTCAAATGCATTTATCTTTCAAAGTTGAGAGTCAAGAGCTACTGTTTAAATTGAAACATGTATTTAAAATCTTTAGAGAGGATTTAAAAAAATACATATTTCAATTTAAACAATAGCTCTTGATCTTTAAAGAAGGAGCTCTGGGGAAATAATGTCTCGTGAGAAATCAACAGTTCCTTCAGTTTTACTTAAGTTTTTTATTTTTCTTCTGTTTAAAGTAAAATTAAATACTGACTGATAATAATACTGTTGAATCAATTTTAGTCCTAATACAATTCAATATTAAATGTGTTGCCAATTTATACTAATACTGATTAACACAAATTTCAAACTTCATATCAGTATAGTTTCTTGCTTATTCAAATGGTGTAATTTGAAGAGGGCTTACTAAAGAGACCATTTACAAATGTAAGGGCATGGTTAGAGAAAGCTTGTCCAACCTGCAGACCGCATGTGGCCCAGGATAGATTTGAATGAGACCCAACACAAATTCATAAACTTTCTTAAAATATTATGAGATGTTTTGTGTTGTTGTTTTTTTTTTGACTCATCAGCTATCATTAGTGCTAGGGTATTTTATGTGTGGCTCAAGACAATTCTTCTTCCAATGTGGTCCAGGGAAGTCAAAGATTGGACATCCCTAGTTTACAGAAGCCAACTAGGGAGGAGGACAGTATTCTTGCAATAGCGGAGACCTGTATCCACTTAATCTTAAAGGTAAAAGAGAAAGGAAAGGCCACTAGAATACAGAGAAGATAGCTGCATGAAGAAGGCTGGGCCCTTGATACCGTAGAGGGATACATCAACTCCCAGGGAGGAAGCTGATGGATAAATGCACCTACCTCACTTCTCCAGGTTTCTGTGTCCTGTGGTGACTTTCACTGGCTAAACCCAACTAGGCACCTAAATGAATCAACAATCTATGTAGTCATCCCCCTACAGCACAGAACAGAGTGAAAAGGGTGAGGAGTGGGGACAAAAGGAAGATATCCCGATACTACTTTTCAATAAACACAGCATCTACTGTAGTATCTCATTCTTTTAAAGAGTACTGACTGAGGATTCAGGCAACATAGCCATCCATCTATCCAGTCTACCTTGTTAGTCACAAACATGCATAGAAAAATATCTGGAATGTTACCCTAACATTAATGATAGTAATTTTTGGATGGTGGAATTAGGGGTATTTTTTTTTAATTGAGAAATAATTTATATACCATAGGATTTAGCCTTTTAAAATGTAATATTCAGTCATTTTTAGTTTACTTATAAGGTTATACAATCATCACCACTATCTAACTCCAGAAAAGTTTCATCACCCCTAAAGCACCCCCACATCCATTAGCAGTCATTCCCCACCCCCAGTTCCTAGCAACCACTAATCCACTTTCTGTCTCTATGGATTTCTTATTCTGGACATTTCATATAAATGGAACATATAATATGTGGCCTCTTGTAACTGGCTTCTCCCATAGTATAATATTTTCAAAATCCATCCATGTTGTAACATGTATCAATACTTCATTCTTTTTTGTTGCTGAATAATATTGCCACATTTTGTCTATCTATCCATTAGTTAATGGACATTTGAGTTGTTTTCAATTTTAAGCTAATATGAATAATATAAACATTTGTGTATACTTTTTTGTTTAGACATATGTTTTCACTTTTGGGGCATATTCCTACGAGTGAAATTGCTGGGGCAAATGTTAACTCTACATTTAACTTTTTGAGGAACTGCAAATTGTTTTCCATAGCAGTTTCACTATTTTCATTTCTACCAGCGATTCTCCACATTCTCTCTCATCAACACTTGTTACTGTCTGTCTTTTTCATTATAGACATCTCAGTGTGTGTGAAATATACCTGATGGCCAATGATGTTGAGTGTCTTTTCATGGGTTTACTGGATATTTTTTTGGTAGAAATATCTATTCAAATCTTCGTCCAATAATTGGTAACAGTCTTATTGAGATATAATTAACATGCTATACAACTCACCCATTTAAAGTTTATCATTCTGTGGTTTTCAGTATATTCATCGAGTTGTGCCACCATTTCCACTAATTTTAGAACATTTTAATCACCTCAAAAAAGAAACCCCATACCCATTAGCTGTCAACCTTTAATCCTCTCATTTCCCCCAATCCAAAACAACAGTTAATCTGTTTCTCTATAGATTTGCCTATTCTAGATATTTTTAGAATCATAGAATATGTATTCTTCCATATACCACTAATACAACAATGTTTTCAAGGTTCATCCATGTTGGTTGGTGCAAAAGTAATTGTGGTTTTTGCATTGTTGAATTTGCTGTTTGATATTGGAATACATTCTTAAAGAGAAGTGGTTATGTTACACATCATTTTAATGTACATTGCTCGCTTTATTATTAATTTTTTTGCTAATATCTTATTACTTGCTATTTATTTTACATTTATTGTAGACTATGGAAATGATGTTAGACAAAAAGTAAATACCAGCGATTTTCTTATTCAAGTTAAAAATGGGTGGTAAAGCAGTGGAGATAACTTGCAACATTAACAATGCATTTGACCCAGGAACTGCTAACAAACATATAGTGCAGTGTTGGTTCAAGAAGTTTTGCAAAGGAGATGAGAGCCTTGAAGATGAGGAGCATAGTGGCTGGTCATTGGAAGTTGACAACAACCAGTTGAGAGCAATCATCAAAGCTGATCCTCTTACAACCACATGAGAAGTTGCCCAAGAACTCAACGTCAACCATTCTACGGCCATTTGGCCTTTGAAGCAAATTGGAAAGGTGAAAGAGCTAGATAAGTCGATGCTTTTTGAGGTGACTGAAAATTTTAAAATTCGTCATTTTGAAGTGCTATCTTCTTTCATTCTACACAACAACAACGAACCATTTCTCAATCAGATGTGATGTGCGATGAAAAGTGGATTTTATATGACAACTGGCAATGAGCAGCTCAGGGGTTAGACTGAGAAGCTCCAAAGTACTTCTCAAAGCCAAACTTGCACCAAAAGAAGGTCGTGGTAACTGTTTAGTGGTCAGCTGCCAGTTTGATCTACTAGTTTTCTGAATCCTGGCAAAACCATTCCATCTGAGAAGAATGCTCAGCAAATCGATGAGATGCACCCAAAACTGCAGCCAGCATTGGTCAACAGAAAGGGCCTAGTTCTTCTCCATGACAACTCTCAACTGCGTGGTGTACAACCAACATTTCAAAAGTTGAACGTATTGGGCTACAAAGTTTTGCCTCATCTGCCGTATTCATCTGATCTCTTGCCAACCCACTACCACTTCTTCAAGCATCTCGACAACTTCTTGCAGGGAAAACCCTTCCACAACCAGCAGGATGCAGAAAATGCTTTCCAAGAGTTTGTTGAATCCCAAAGAATGGTGTACAACCAACATTTCAAAAGTTGAACGAATTGGGCTACAAAGTTTTGCCTCATCTGCCATATTCATCTGATCTCTTGCCAACCTACTCCCACTTCTTCAAGCATCTCGACAACTTTTTGCAGGGAAAACCCTTCCACAACCAGCAGGATGCAGAAAATACTTTCCAAGAGTTTGTTGAATCCCAAAGAATGGATTTTACGCTACAGGAATACACAAACTTATTTCTCTTTGGCAAAAAATATGTTGATTGTAATGGTTTCTATTTTGATTAATAAAGATGTGTTTGAGCCTAGTTATAATGATTTAAAATTAACAGCCTGAAGTCACAATTACTTTTGCACCAACCTAGTATATATCAGTCTTTCATTTTATTGCTGAATAATATACCATTATATAGATATACCAAATTTTCTTATCCATTCATCAGTTGATGAACATGTAGGTTGCTTCCAACTTTAGTATTAGTACATAAATGAACATGTTTTTATTTTTCTTGGGTGTATATACCTTGGAGTGGGATTGCTGTGTTAAATGATACCTCTATGTTTAGTTTTTTTTGGATCCATGTTTTCTAAAGTGGCTATACTATTTTACATTCCCCCTAGCAGTGCATGAGGGTTTTATTTCTCCACATTCTCACCAATACTTGTTATTGTCTATCTTTTCTACTTTAGCAATCCTAGTGGAGGTGAAATATGTCATTGGGGTTTTGATGTTGACTTTGACTTGATGAAATCCAGGTTTCTGATTTGGATGTCTGAGTGAAGAGAGGTACCACTGGATGTTTTGCATTGGATGTACAGGCAGAGACTTAGGTGCGATAGTGAATTGCATTTTGAACCAGTTGATATTAAGGTGCTAACGCTCCCAAGTACAGTTGTCTAATAGTTGAATGGTTAAATGGGCATGGGGCTCAACAGAAAGGGCTGTCTAGGCCACCAACTTTTAGGGCAAACTAGTGTGGTTTTTAGGAGTACAGACTTTGGAACCAGACAGCCTGTGATTAAGCATTGTGACCTAAGGCAAGTTATTTTACCTCAGTTTCTCTATCTGTAAAATGAGCATAAGAATAGCACAGTTAGAACAGTGCTTGCTATTTTTAGTTTCATTAAGAGACCCTTGAATAAAGAGTTGCCTGAGAAGGTGAAGAATACACTATAAGAAGGAGGAGCTCTAAAATACATTGGTATCAAAGAGATCTACCAAATTCTGCCAATACGACTGTAAGATAAGGTCTGTAAAGTGTCCATGTTTCAGCAGTTAGTGGCCTCAGCAAGCGCCATTTCTAGGGAATGAAATGAGTCAGACTGTAAAAGGTTACAGAGTGTATAAGGGTCAACACTCAAACATCTTTCCCTCCCCTCACGTTGCCTGTTTCTCCCATTAGGTGTTTTCTTTAAGGACAGTTATGGATCCTATTCCACTTTTTCCAATCAATTTCAACCACCAATGGGATAATATGTTGCACCAGGTTACCTCTGACTTCTCCACATTTGTGACTTGCAAGCTGTAAGCGATCAAAGTAGCCAATGATACAGGGACTCTGCAGTCTCCCTTATGCATATTATTTGTAGTAGACCGCTCAGAACAACGCCTAAGACCTAGGATTCCTTCCACGACCGCTTGGAGGACTGTCATTCTCATCATGGCCAGAAGGTGGTATCCGTTTTCTTCTCTGGGACCTGGTCACGACCCCGGAAGTACATCTTCCACCCAGTGATCAGCGGAGATGGCGGCGGCGGCGGCGTACCGAGCGGTGCTATTACCCGCGGCACGGCAGCGACTGTGGGGTTTCACTGAGAGATTCTTGGTCGGAGGCCCGGCCAGAAGGGTGAGCTTCCTTACCTGGGCGCGGCCAGGCCCGGGCCAGGCCTTTCCCGCCGGACCCCGCCCAGCGAACTGGAGTCACGGGGTCGGACCCAGCCGCTGGCGTCGGCGCCCCTCCCACCCATCGGCCGATGGGGCCGGGCCTACTGGATAGGGACCCGCCGGGCACCAAGCGTTTAACGCCCGCCGTGTCACCTTTGTCACTCGCTGCGTGTGACCTGCCAGTGACACGTGGGATGAACCTGGTTACCGACCCTTTTCCCCAGTTAGTGGAGCCATTATCAAAGGTGTGGCCTCATTACCAAAAAACACTGTTTGCAAACTGGGGGGAAGTAAAAAGTGAGATGATTACTATTTTGCCTAAGACTGAATTTCTTAATCCTCAACTGGGCTTGCTGCGAACCCCGGGATAGCTAAAGGAAATTTTTGTCTATAATACGCATTTTTCTCATGAGAGCCTCTATTCTCCAAGCTATGGGTGACTTTTAAAGGAAAAGAAAAACTGCGGATAGTCAAGTCAATTAGCCAGAGTATGTCTTGAACATCTACCCTTCTTCCTATCTCTTTTTCTACATTTTCCCAAACATTTTATTTTATCTCAATCTCTTTTCTGTGTTGTACAGGTATTTTTTATATTTTTCCATCCTTTCTTGCCCTCCTCCCCTGCTTGTTCCTTATGTAATTAATATTAAACATTTCTAGGAGAGGTACTGAAATAAAAGTAGTCTCTCTCTGAATAATGATAACTACACCTTTTCCCCACGGGAAGGGCTTGTTGGTGTCATGTTTCTTTAAGAGCGTGGCTGATTATGGAAGGAAAGTTCTTAGGCGGGGCAAAGGGGTGGATTCAGTGGAACAAAAGTTAAGGAGGAAAGAGTACTTTATAGAGTCTCTTTGAGATAGATTTGTTTTTTTTAAATCAGTGTTTACTATCAGAATAATGATGCGTTTTGCTTCCTCCTCCCACCCCCAACCAGCCATTATATTTCTGCAGGAACAGATTGAGTACACAGGCTGCTACACAAGTTGTTCTGAATATTCCTGAAACACGAGTAACACGTTTGGAGAATGGACTCAGAGTGGCCTCTGAAGATTCTGGGCTCTCAACATGCACAGTAAGTGATTTAGGCAACCACTGTTTGACTCATGAGAAGAGACCAAATTATTGGTTTTAATTTAAGCTTTTTAGTTGGCTGGTGGTTGAAAAGTAGTGTCTATTATTTTACCTTGATAGGTAACTTTCACTTGTGAATCTTCCATTGATACTGGGTACATGCGTACCATTTAAATATTTACATCTGATTCCTGTAGCCTATAATTATATTTATTGTTAGTAATGTTGATAGTTCTGAAGGAGTTATATTTGCTGGGCTACTCTGTGCCAGTTGTTTTTACATGTTGTCTTTTTTGATCTTTAAAACAGTTCAGAGTAGGCATCATCATATCCATTTTATAGTTGTTCAGAGATGTTAAATGGTTCTGTCCAAGGTCATGCAGCTACACAGCCAGGATTTGGACCTAGATTTTTTTTTTTTTTTGACAGAGAGAGAGAGAGAGAGAGAGAGAGAGAGAGATACAGAGATACAGAGACAGAGAGAAGTGGGAGGGCCCAGAATTGTCTCCATAGTTGTACATCATCGGTTTTTCCACATAGTTTCACTCTACAGGTGGTCGTGGGGCTGCACAGGGCAGGAACTGGGCTGGGGTCTTGCCCCGGTGAGAACTGAACTGGGGGCACTCCCCAGTTCAGCATATGGGTCCGCATGGGCCAGGGCTGGGATTTGATCCTCAGTCCCCGGGGCTGCAAAGTGAGCGCTTAACCCACTGAGCCATCCCGGCTTCCCCTGGACCTAGATTTTTGACAGTCTCTGATGTTCTTTATACTACAATTGTTACTGGCTATAGTACAGATTGGACTGTGAATCTGGGTCCTCAGTGAAGCTGGCATTTAGATATTTGTAGCATCCAGTAGAGCCTGATGACCAAAAATTTTAGATCTCATAGTTCATAGGAATGTACTGTCAATCTACTCAAGTCAAGAAAATTTTAGTGTTAAGTCCAGAAAGCCTTTGTCAGAAAAAGGAAGAAGCCTGCCCCTCCCCTAATGCTTTGCTTAATTGTTTCTTGGTTGCATTAAGGTCGGGCTCTGGATTGATGCTGGGAGTCGATATGAAAATGAGAAGAATAATGGAACAGCTCACTTTCTGGAGCATATGGCTTTCAAGGCAAGTTGTAAGACTTATTGTATAAAAATACATTTTTTTAAAAAGCACAAAATCTCAGGCTAAGGAAAGGAAAACTAATAATAGTATAGCATGTTTAATTTTTGTTATAATATTTTTGAAATCTTTTCTTTTTTCCCATAATAATTATCTGAAATGCTGATAATTGCTCTGTAGAGTTGAAACAAGGATTCTTTCTTGTGATACAGGGGTCATTCAAAAGTATATCATGATTTCTGAATCCTGATGTACAAAATTAGGTCATTGCATGAACCTGACATAGGCTTATGTCCTCATACTCATTGTCTGAAATGTTTAGAACAAATGAGGGATAAAAGAAGGCATCATAACTTTTTTCCTCTTTTATTTCAGGGCACCAAAAAGAGATCCCAGTTAGATCTGGAACTTGAGATTGAAAACATGGGTGCTCACCTCAATGCTTATACCTCCAGAGAGCAAACTGTATATTATGCCAAAGCATTCTCCAAAGATCTGCCAAGAGGTATTGTTATCTATACTGTAGATACATAATTTTCACAGGAGTTAAGAAATAATTTAGTACTGTTTTTATTATGTCTGTTGTAAAAGGGTAACCCCAGAATGTGAAAAAAAGTGAACCAAATTCTGCGTGAGACACCCTATTTTTATTTCTTTCTCCCAATATGATAAATGATACCAAATATTCATAGGCAGCAGGACTTGTGTAACCATGCCCTAACACTTGATTCAAAAATACTTTTTCTAGAGCCATACCTGTGTATTTTTAATTGTATATATGTATTTATTTATTTATTTTTGTCCCCCTCACTTTACCCTGTTACCTGAATTTTTTATTCCTATAAACACGAACAGGTTTTATATCTACTGACTGCTGGCTTTGTTCTTTGAACAAAACTTGCTTGCTTCTTTATTGTATTTGCACATTCTAGTTTCTCATCCTGGATGTGCTTCTTTCTTACCTTTCCATTCGATTTTTTATTCAAACTAAAAATAAAATAGTTCATGCATTTCTCCCACCCCCTAATCTCTGGCAACCACCAATCTGTTATCTGTATGAGCTTGGGTTGTGTTGGTGGGGAAAGGTAGGGGAATTTCACATGTCAGATCATATGGTACAGTCATACCTTGGTACTCGACTGCTCTCATCAAACTCATCAAATTTGGTACTCAACATATTTTTGACTTGAAACTTTTGTCCCAGTACTTGTTTGGTACTTGTTGCGCCTTGCAAAACCAATTAATGACAAGTACCAAGGTACCATTGTATTATTCCTTATGGGAAAAATTTGTTTGGTGCTTGTTGTTTTTGGTACTTGTCCTGCCTCCTGGAACTATTAAGGATGAGCACATTTTATACATGTGACTCTGTGTTATGCAAAAATCTACCCCCAAAAGGGGCAAGACAGAAATCACATTTAAAAAATAAACTCTAAAGTTAATGAGTAAAGAAAATAGTCTCTGCTTAACTGAAGCTTGATTATAAATGATATAGTTAAGAAATAATTTTTATAGTTTTCCAAGTAAAAGATCATTTTAAAAACATCTTCAGTGTTTTGAAAAGCTTTTGTGTGAACAAGCGTGTAATTCTAGGAAAATCTACAAGAAAACTATTAATTGTGAAAGAAGGTAGTCTAAGTATGTGAATGTGTCATATACTATTTTTACAAAATCCTGTTTTATTTTGAAATAATTGAAACTAGACCATTAATACCAATAGGTCTTTTTAGCTTTGGCAGATAGATATCATTCTTAATAACTAGCAGATAAGTAGATGGCCCTAAAGTATTTTATGGTATTCAAAAGGTGTTTTCTTAAGTAATTTTAAACATCCCACCTATAGCTTTATTAATTTTTAAGAGGGAAACTTCATATCAATTCACTAAATTACAAATTTTTAAAGATTTATTTATTTTTATTGTTTTTGACAGAGAGAGAGACAGAGACAGAAGGGGGAGAACCCAGAGCAGTCTCCATAGTTGCACATCATTGGTTTTTCCACATAGTTTCATTCCACAGGTGGGCTTGGGGCTGCACAGGGCAGGAACTGGGCCAGGGTCTCACCCTGGTGAGAACCAAACTGGGAACTCCCCAATTCAGTATATGTACCTGCACAGACCAGGGCCGGGATTCTATCCTCGGTTCCTGGGGCTACAAAGTGAGCACTTAACCCACTGAGCCATCTCGGCTTCCCTAAATTACAAATTGCATAGAATTATAACAGTTATATCTTAAAATACTAGTTCTTATCTAGAAACATTCAAAATGTGTATGCCATTATTTATGAGAAATAATGCTGTGGGAATCTAAAATTTTGTTTTAAAACAAAATTTTAAAAGCAGAAAATATGTAATTTTTACTTATAATTTTTACTTTAGTGTTTTATTTTTGGCCAAGTATTTCTAAATACCCTTTCCCTCATAACCATCAACCTCATTTCACAATAATATTTATAAGTGGTGAAACTTACATTAAATTCAGTGAAATCAATTCTTATTACCTGGTTGAAAATTTCTTTGGGAAGCTTATAGTTAGTTGCAGTGTACTGGTGGTTTGTGGGTTCCCCCCCCCCCCCCCCGATAATGTCACTACATTGATACGCGGTGGTACCGTGGTACTTGTTAATTGGTTCCAGGAGGTGTGTCAGTACCCAAAACGACTACAAAAATATTTCCCATAAGGAATAATGCAGTGATACTTCAGTACTCATTGTGATTGGTTCTGAGAGGCACAAGGAGTACCAAACAAATGATGAGTACTGGGGCAAAATTTTTGCATTCAAAATGCGCTGCATACCAAATTCAAGTTTCAAAGCAGTCGAATACCAATGTATGACTGTATTTATCTTTCTCTGATTGACTTATTTCACTTAGCGTAATGTCCTCAAGGTTCATACATGTTGTTGCAAATGGGAAGATTTTTTTTATGGCTGAGTAATATTCCATTGAATATGTATATGCCGCAATTTCATTCATTCATCCATCCATCCATCTTTCATCAGTTGACACTTAGTTGTTTCCATATCTTGACCATTGTGTAAGAAATAATGTGACTGTGAACATGGGATGTGGATATAGCTTTCTGAGTTAGTGTTTTTGTTTTCTTTGGATACACAGAAGTAGGATTACTGGATCATGGTAGTTCTATTTTTAACATTTTGAAGACTAGTTAGTGGCTGTACCAACTTACATTTCCATCACCAGTGCACAAGAGTTTCCTTTTCTCCACATCCTCACTAACACTTGTTATTTTCTGTCTTTTTTTTTTTACCGTATTTTCCGGCGCATAAGACGACCCCCTAATTTTACAGTTAAAACATAGGTTTAGGCCTATATTCGCTGTATAAGACTACAGCCTCGGAAGTTGGGGGTAGTCTTATACAGCGAATATAGGCCTAAACCTATGTTTTAACGGTAAAGTTAGGGGGTCGTCTTATACGCCTGGTTGTCTTATACGCCGGAAAATACGGTAATTGTTACATTTATTGGGTGACATTAGTTAGTAACAATTACAGTTTCCAGGTGTACAACTCTACATCATCTATGCATTGCATTATGTGCTCACCACCCAGAATCAGCTCTCCTCTGTCACCATATATTTGATGCCCCCTATTTTTTTGTCTTTTTGATAATAGCCATTCTAACAGGTGTGAGGTGATATCTCTTTGGGGTTTTGATTTGCATTTGCCTGATGACTAGTGATGTTCAGCACCTTTTCATGTACCTGTTGCTCATCTGTATGTCTTGAGAAAAATGTGTATTCAGATCTTCAGTTTAGTTTTTAATTAGATTTTTTTTTTTTGCTATTGAATTATAGGAGTTCTTTAAGTATTTTGGATATTAGCCCCACATCAGGTGTGATTTGTGGATATTTTCTCTTATTCAGTAGGCCCACTTTTTTGGGGGTTGTTGCTTTTGGTATCATATTCAGGAAAATCATCACCAAGACCTATGTGAAGGAGCTTACTGCCTGTCTTCTTTTAGGAGTCTTATGGTTTCAGGTCTTATGTTTTAAGTCTTTAATTGAATTTGAGTTGATTTGTATGTACAGTGTAAGGTAGACTGTCCTTTCTCCATTGTATATTCTTGGCTCATTTGTCTTAGATTAATTGACCGTATAAGCATGGGTTTGTTTTTGGTCCTTCCATTTTGTTCCATTAATCTATATGTGTCTGTTTTTAATGCAAAAAACAAACTTTTAATTACTAGTAGCTTTGTAATACAGTTTGAAATCAGGAAGCAGTGCCTTCAATTTTTTACTTCTCAAGATTGCTTTGACTATTTTGGACCTTCTGTGGTTCCAAACAAATTTTAGGATTGACTGATCTTTCTATGAAAAATTCTTTTGAAATTTTGATAGGGATTGCATTGAATCTGTATATTGCTTTGGGCAGGGTGTACATTTTAACAGTATTCTTCCAATCCATGGGCATGGAATATTTTCCCATTTATTTATATTTTCTTCAGTTTTGTTCCATTGTTGCTTTACAGTTTTCAGTGTATAGGTCTTTTACTTCTATAATTAAATTTATTCCTAGTTATTTAACTGTTTCGGATACATTTGCAAATAGGATTGTTTTCTTAATTTCTCTTTCTGATAGTTTGTTATTAGTGTATAGAAATGCAACAGATTTTTGAGTATTGATTTTGTATCCTGCAACTTTACTGAATTTATTAGTTCTAAGTTTTTTGATGGAGTCTTTAGGATTTTCTTTTTAATATAAAATATGTCATCCAAATAGTGACCGTTATATTATTTCTTTCTAATTTGGATGACTTCTTGGTCTAGGAGCATTATTTTTATTTTTGTTTGCTACAAAAATTCTTGGTGATCAGCAAAATAATCAGATTTTACTTACTAGATTACTGATTATTTTTATAACAAATTTTATTTTTATTTTGTAGAAATAAAAAAAAAAAAAAAAAATTAGGGGAAGCCGGGATGGCTCAATGGGTTAAGCGCTCACTTTGCAGCTCTGGGGACCGAGGATCGAATCCCAGCCCCAGCCCATGCAGACCCATATGCTGAACTGGGGAGTTCGCCCAGTTCAGTTCTCTCTCTGTCTCTGTATCTCTCTCTCTCTCTCTCTCTGTCAAAAACAATAAAAATAAATAAATCTTAAAAAAAAAAAAAAGAAATTATTCTCACAGCATACCAGTTTGTTGTAGTTACCATGTTTGTACAGTGTTTTGAACTTCTAAAGGAAAGTTATTACACAAAACATTTTCCCAGTGGTAGAATTAAATAACAAAATTTAGCTGTTTTAATGCTAACTAAGAAATTATTAATCTTTAAGGTCTTTGTATAGTTGTAATTACTTTGGAATTTTTTATTCCTAATAGGCTTTCATTAATAATGTTTGAATAAGACTACATAATACAAATACTTTTGTATATATTTATTTTGTGTATATATGAGTATTATCTTGGTCTGCATAGTAAGTGCATGTTTGAAGCCAGTGAATGAAGTATGTGTCTCCATTTTGCAGTGGTAGAAATTGAGGTCCAGACTCTTTACTTGCCCAGGATTGTATAGCTAGTAAGTGGCTTACTGTGGACTCAAATGCATATGTTCTCACTCAGATTCACAGTAGCAGGTTGCTTTGTAAAACAAAAAAACTACCACCTGCAGATAAAGTGAAATTTTCATAAAATAAACATTTCATGGTAGTCTTAACTTTGGCATTAAATTCAGTAAAAATGACAACACTGGAGGGTGTGTTGATATGAATTATTTATTAATTGGTAAGGTTTTTAATGATTTCCTTAGATATGGTTTTTGCCCTGAGACAAAGAATAATGGCTAGGCCAGGCTATTTTAAAGGATTATGCACTGTAGCCTTTTCATCTTTTTTTTTTAACACACAGAATAGCTGGGAAAGCAGAAAGGGGGACTAGAGAAAGGAAGAGAGAAAGTGGAAGACTTTTTTATTTATTTTTTTCTTCTGGCTGAGAAGAACAGCTCATACTAGTGGCCATAGAAAAAAGCAGAGGGGCTCTTTCTTGAGGAGTTCAAAGTGAATGTGCTCTCTAAAGCAGCTCCCTCTTTGGGGGTTTGCTTGTGGTTTTTATCTTCTCAGTTGGGTAAAGCCTCATGTATGAGGTAATAGATATTTAGACTAGTGGTCTCCAAACTTTTATGATTATCCATTTTTATCAATAAGAGACTTGATCATATATTTTCAGTATAGGTATATTTATAAAATAAATATGTGTACTACTGTACTAACATAATATTAAATACTGGGATGCCAAAAAATACATACACATTTTAAGAGATGCTATTTATTACTTTTCAAAGATGAATTACAGTAGCAATGTGTAGTATGATTTTCACTCAAAAGATGGCATTAATCAAATGAATGTTAGCATCACCATGTGACAGACAGGAGAAAGAAAATAGTGGAAGCGCAGTTGTTTGAGGAGTGAAGACCATTTGTAAGTGGTATTTGAAATTCAAGAACATTATGGAAGTACAATGACAATGGAGGTGTGAGTATGCAAGAAAACCTCCAATGTGCCTAACAATTGTGTACATTAGTGTAAGGTGGCCAGACGTCCCGCTTTTGGCGGGACAGTCCCGGTTTTTAACAATTTGTCCCACTTCCCGCGGCGTTTTAAAAAAGTCCCAATTTTTGGAAAGAATGCACGACAAGCTAGGCAACGGCAGGAGATAGACCAAATTTTTAATCAAGAACCCCCTCCCCCCGGTCAGTGGTGTCCCGCTTTACCAATGTTAAAATCTGGTCACCTTACATTAGTGGTAAGTTTGAGACACATCATAAATTGTAACTGCACACACAATGATACCAGTGGACACTTTGGTCAACATTACTTAAGCAGTAGTTTGCTGTAATCAGAAGTATCTGGACACTGATAGTAACCACTGTGAACACCTCTTGTAATTGTAGAAGTTAAACATGACTAATATTGATCTTTTGTTATCAGTATATATTGAATATTAAAATTTTAATATTTTTCCTTACAATGCATATACGTTTTTTGGTACCCTCTGTATACATTAAAAAGAAAAATTCTGATTAACTCATAAATTTTGCCTCCACTGTAATATTTTTTTGTTACATTAGACATATCTAGATATAACTGGTTCTGTACAATCACATGGTATCTCCTCTAGCATTCGTGACCTTGCACACATCGATGCTTAGATTTCCCCCCAGTGCACATTGAAATGGAAGAATGTTCAGACATTTGGTTCAAGTAGCTTGCTGTTACTGAATTTTTTTTTTAAGATTTATTTTTTTTGACAGAGACAGAGAAAGACAGAGACAGAGAGAAGGGGGAGGGCTCAGAGCAGTCTCCATAACTGTATGTCATTAGTTTTTCAACATGGTTTCATTCCATACAGGTGGGAGGTGCTGTGCAGGGCAGGAACCAGGATGGGGCCCTCCTACATGGGAAGCATGCCCCCTTGAGCCAGGGGCTGAACTGGGGGCCTCCCATATGGGAAGCTTGCCCCAGCAAGAGCTGAACTGGGGGCCTCCACACCCCAGTTCAGCATATGGGTCCACATGGGCCGGGGCTGGGATTCAATCCTCTGTCCCCAGAGCTGCAAAGCGAGCGCTTAACCCACTGAGCCATCCCGGCTTTCCTGTTGTTATTCTTAATAGTGGAAAATGTTCCTCCAATTTTTTTGAAATTTTTGAAAAGGAAGTGAGGACTCCTTAAAGAAGATCATTACAGGTGATGAAACTTGGGTCCATCATTAGACCCTGAGAACGAAAGGCCGTCAGTCCATGGAATATTGTTGTAAGGGATCACCTCAGCTGAAAACATTCAAAACTCAGCCTCGGCTGGGAAGGGGTGCAAAAGCAGCACCCCTTTGGTCCATTTTCCTCCTTTTCTCCTTCACGGATTCTTTTAACTGTTTCAGTAGACTGGAATGGTACTCTCCAGTTACTGTGACACCCTTATCCTTATAACTGATCAGCAGGATATCCTCTGTATTCCAAACTGTAGCCATGATTTTCCCAGCTGATTGCAACACCTTGAACTTTTTAGGGGATGTTGTGCCCTATTCATGCCACTGCATGGACTCCTGCTCTGACTCAGGTTCATAATGATGAACCCAAGTTTCAGTTCCAGTGACAGTCCACTTTAAAACTTCATCTTTGTTTCTGTAGAGGTCCAAAAACTCATGAACACTCAACATGCTGTTTCTGAAGCAGTGTGAGCATTCTTGGTACCCATCTTGTACTGAATTTTGACATTCTTAGATGCTGATGGAGAATATTCAGAATGGTTGTAGGTGATACTCCAACCATTTCTGCAAGCTGCTTTTTATTCATTCTGGCAACTTCCACTACAAATTTTCAACTTTCTGATAAAATGTTTGAAGAAGTGGCCTTAACAGTATGTTCTGGATGGAGGTCACCTTTAATCGACACAGTCCCTGTAAGCCACTAACACCTCTTCCAGAATGGTGTGAGGTGTTTTCTCTTGTTTCATGAGGAACCTGATGACGGTATAAAATTCAATTTTATCCATTCTTGGGGTTTTCTTCACATATGATGTGCTTATTCAGCGACATCTGAAAGAACACGAACGCAAGAAGGCTGAAATTTGGCATATAAACTTAAGTCACACAATCAAACTGCACTAGTACTCGCACCTCTCCAACAACCTTGTTCCTGCTAATTTCTTGATAATCCCTTGTAAAACAAGTTTACAGTAGAGTTAAAAAAAAGTGAAACTAAAGATTAAAACTTTTATATTTCCTAAAATTTAGATTGTGATTTAAACTATGTACTAATTTTTTAAGATTAGGGTTTTTTTGATATATGTATTTTTCTGATAAAACTGCTTAATAGTATATGATTTCCTTCAACTCATTTTGGCTTTTTGCAAATTAGGGTCATTTTTGTATAAATGTTTGAGGATTTTATCAGTTTTTCCCAGGGGTCACTTTCAATCCTTTGAAAGTCATGTATCTCAGGGTACCTTATCTCTTCTTCAAATATTAACTGTTCCTGCTCTTTTAGATTATCATTCATCAGTGACCTTGGTAATGGTAAGATTTAGCCAGCAATTGGCCAGAGGGGTAGGAATAGACATGGGATTACGTAAGTGGGGAAGGATTTTTGTGAGGACACTAATTCTATAAGTGGTTCATTAGGTATATACAAGGGGGGACCTAAAAAATACTGGAATTACCTTCTAGAGGGCCGGCCCCATGTAGTACAGGCTTTCCCCACTAGGTGAGTGTTCTAGGAACCCATCTGCATCTGTACCAGCTGGTGGTGGTGGTCTAAGAGGCTGCATTTGGCTTCAATGAGGTTTTTGTTTGTTTGTTTGTTATTTGTTTTTTTTTGCGATTCTTTCAACATATTTACCCATTTCATGATGGGAGATTTACAAGAACAATGTGCAGCATGACAACACACCTCCCACACTGATGAGTGTTCAGCAGTTTTTTTTACCAAAAAGTGGTATGACACCTGTGCCCCACTCTCCCTATTCACTTGATTTGGCCCCTAGCTACTTTTTTTTCCTGCTGAGGAAAAAAGTCCTCAAAGGGAAATGTTTTGCTGGTGTGGAAGAGATGAAACAAAAAATGGCAGAAACACTAAAAGACATCAAAATTGATGAGTTCAAAACTGTTTCCAGCAGTGGAAAAAGATCTCAATAGGTATACTGCATCAAATGGAGAGTAATTTGAAGATGACTGAAATTTAAACATGTATGACTAAATACACAATTTTTTATAAATAAATTTTAGGGGTTTTTGGGTCCCTCTTCGTATTTTAGATGATGATGATTCTTGGTTTATGTAGCTGCCTCATTGCTTTGGGAATTGGGTTGTAAAGACTTGGGTGATGTGGACTCTGCACATACCTAGATATTCTGGTGAATATGGTTGGTTTTCTTTCTTTTTTTTCTTTCTTTTTAAAGATTCATTTTGAGAGGTGATAGAAAGGGGAAGGGCCGAGAGCACTCCCCATAGTCATACATCCTCAGCTGTGACACTTTATTTCCACACAGGTGGATGTGGGGCTACCCAGGGCAGGAACCGAATTTGGAGGCCTCCCATATGGGAGGCAGGAACTTTCGCTGTGGGGCTTAGCAGTTACCAGTTGTGCCACAGTTCACCATATGGGTTTGCATGGGTCGGGGGTCAGGATTCAATCTCTGGACCTTGCTGTTGGAAGGCAAGCGCTCAACCTGCTGAGCTATCCCTGCATCCCAGATAATTTTCTACTTTGTAATTTTCATGCAACAATTTACACACATGCAGATTTCCATATTATTTTTGAAGTGGTTGTAGGTAGAGTCATTAAGTGTTATGAGACCTCTAGTGATTTAGGAATTTTCCCAAGCTCTTCTGTACCATAGGGTTTATATTTTACATTTTAATTTTATTGTCCTTTAAGGTATATCAATTATATAGAAAAATTTATTTCTTCCCAGTTTAATCAGTTAGTATTACGTAATGGTCGATCATGGTTTCTGATGCTAGTTTACTAGATTTTTAGTGAAAATTAAGATTCTTTGTGTTTGTTTTATTTTGAATTAGCTGTAGAAATTCTTGCTGATATAATACAAAATAGCACATTGGGAGAAGCAGAGATTGAACGTGAACGAGGAGTAATCCTTAGAGAGATGCAGGAAGTCGAAACCAATTTACAAGAAGTTGTTTTTGATTATCTTCATGCCACAGCTTATCAAAATACTGCACTTGGAAGGACAATTTTGGGACCAACTGAAAATATCAAGTAGGTATAATTCTCAGCTTTTTTAAAGAAAAATTTGAGTTGTAAAAATTAACATTCACAGACATTCGAAAAGTAATTTTGCCCCCTGATAATCTGAATGAAATTGTAGTTATTAATAGCTGCACTCGCCCGACATAACTCTGAGGCTCCTAACTACTCATGGAATAAACAAGTGTTATTTTTTTTCTTGATATAAAGAAGTTGAAATTTTTTGATACTTCTTGCCAGTAACCTTTTTCTGACTGCATTTAACTTAGCATACTTTTAAAGCCTAATTTAATTTCAGGTATATTATGTGATACAATACATATTGCTTTTCTTACTCCATTTACAGATCTATAAATCGTAAGGACTTAGTGGATTATATAACCACACATTATAAGGGGCCAAGGATAGTACTTGCTGCTGCTGGAGGTTAGTTGATTTAAATTTCTATAACTTTTTTTTTTTTTAAAAGATTTATTTTATTGATTTTTGACAGAGAGAAACAGAGACAGAGAGATACAGAGAGAAGGGGGAGGGCCCAAAGCAGTCTCCATAGTTGACATTAGTTTTCCATATAGTTTCACTCCACAGGTGGGCACAGGGCTGCGCAGGGCAGGAACTGGGCCGGGAGCCTCCCACATAGGTCCCAGCAAGAACTGAACTGGGGGCACACCCCAGTTCAACATGTGGGTCCACATGGGCCGGGGCTGGGATTCGATCCTCGGTCCCTGGGGCTTCAAAGCGAGCACTTAACCCCCTGAGCCATCCCAGCTTTCCCTCTATAACTTTTAAATAGAGTGATATGCTTATTAGCTTGATCCTTTGGGAGATGTCCTAAGAGTATTTATAGAGAGAATTGTGTAATATGTTGTGTAAGGGGAACCAGACTTTCCTGCTATCTTCTCATTAATTTTTTAATAGAAAAATATATGGAACCTCTAATAAATACATAATTAGATTTACATAATGGATTTTACTTGTAAGATAGGGGCACATGAGTGAACTGAGTGACAGTGACACTTGGAAGATAGTGTTCTACAGTTTGGGAATCTCACGATTTTAAATTATTTAAGAGCCATCTTACCATCTTCATTCTTGGTCAGGCCTATGGGTATGTTATGCTGTTCATTCATTCTTTTATTCATTCATTCAGTAGATCTGCTAAATACAAGAAGGGGATGTACATAGGGAGCCATAGGAATGTTTAATGGGAATCTAAACTGCAAATGGCATTAGGACAAGGCTTCTTTGAGGACATGTTTGAAGCCACTGAATGAAAAACAAAATTCACATTATTTTTTGCTAGATTTCTTGGCAGTCTAAATTTAGACAGACAGTACATTTTATTGGTTTTCTGTTTAGTTTTTTTCTGGCAAAGTGAAGATAGAGAGCATAAATCTTTTGTGTTCATTTCTCTTTAGAAATGACAGTAGGGAAACTGGGATGGCTCAGTGGGTTAAGCACTCACTTTGCAGCCCCGGGGACCAAGGATCGAATCCCGGTCCCGGCCCGTGTGGACCCATATGCTAAACTGGGGAGTGCCCCCAGTTCAGTTCTCACCAGGGTGAGACCCCAGCCCAGTTCCTGCCCTGTGCAGCCCCGCATCCACCTGTGGAATGAAACTATGTAGAAAAACCAATGATGTGCAACTATGGAGACTGCTCTGGGCCCTCCCCCTTCTCTCTGTCTCTGTATCTCTCTCTGTCAAAAACAATAAAATAAATCTTAAAAAAATTAGAGGCTGTAGTACTAAAACAAACAAACAAAAAAAATGACAATAAAATTAAAATTCTGGTTGCTCTGGATAGACTTCTGAGCTAATTGGGAATAATGGAGAAAGTGAAACTGAGGGTTAAATATCTCAAACATGTTATTCATTGTGGCTCTCAGTTACATCATATTACCTTTGTGTGACAGGCAGTGCCTTCAGAAATTCTCTTGGGAAACAGGAAGACTTAGATGGGACTTCAGCTATCTGGGATGTCTCTGCCATTGTTGGTGGCATATGGACACAAAGGGTTTTATTATAGCTCATGGGTTCATTTTTGACATTGCTAAAGTTGGGAACTTATAGTTAATGGCTTGTCATAGATTAATTAGCATTTTGTCTCTGGTACATAAATGATGTATCTTAAAAGCAATGACATCTTAAAGTCAATGAAATAGGTCAGACCTAGCTTCATTAACACATTTGCAGCTGAGTCTGATGCTGGGACTGGGGCGATTTCATGGCATTTGGCTAAGTTACGCAGGGTGCAAGAAAGCCTGTTATAACTTTTTAATGAAGTGGTACTTTTCAAAAAAATTTTTGAGGAAAGTGGTAGATTACTTTGCTGTTTAATAATTTATGTTTCAACTTGCAGTTATCAGTGGGTCTCAACTTTTGACTGTATAAAGTTAAAAATTTCTCATTTTAGTTAAAATATATTTTATCAAACATACATATGAGGTATAAATTTTTCAATTTCATTTTATGATAAAGTGAACTTATAATTCCAGGTTTCTTCAATGTCTTAATAAGTTTCCCCAAGAATGTTGTCACGTAGGAATTATTTTTTCCTCTGTAGTTTCACTCAAAAAATATCACGTTGGGAAAGCTGGGATGGCTCAGTGGGTTAAGCGCTCGCTTTGAAGCCCTGAGGACCGAGGATCGAATCCCGGCTCCGGCTCAGGCGGACACACATGCTGAACTGGGGAGTTCCCACAGTTCAGTTCTCTCCCTGTCTCTCTCTGTCTGTCAAAAATAAAAAATAAAATTAAATTAAAAAAATAAAGTAAAAAAAAAAAAATCACGTATATCCACTATTTCTCCATTCACTATATAGTCCATTATTATTAGTAAAATTTGCATAAATCTTAGAAACTATAATAGTCAGAACGTATCTCATAGTTTCAGAGGCTAAGATAACAAAAATCTTGACTCTTGCCAGGCAAACACTGGATTGAATGAATGATTTTTGTCGCTCACTTTATACTGTTGTAAATAAATGAAACCCACAGAGGTGCACAGTAAAAGATTATAAAGCACTTTTTTTTCATTAGCCTGATAAACAGAGTTATCTGATGTCCCTGCTTCTATTAATGGACCAAAGCCCAAGCATTGGATTTGTATCTACCACTCTAACACACACAGTTCTCTGTTGGTAATTATTAAATAAAGCAGGAAATTGTAAATATATTAGATCATATTCCTGAAGTATCTGTTATGACATTCCTGAAGATAAATCGAACCATTTATAGCGTTTTATCCATTTATTTTAAGAGAGAATTGTGGAAAATCTAAAAACTCATATATATGTCATCCGGGGTTCTAACAGAGGAACACAGAAGATGCATATTTATGAGTCATCTGAAGTGAATGTGTTAAAAAAATTACTGGCTCCCCTGCTTTTGGGATAAAGGTAATAGAGGTGGTGTTGGAGCAGAGCCGAGTATCTGAAAAAGGAGGGCTGTAGGTGAAGATACAATGTGTGTGTTCATGGTTCATGGTTTTTTCACTCTGCTTGTCATTGTACCATCAGGGTCTTCTTTGTTTCGTCACCCTCTGGATTGATATCCAAGGTGGCTCTCCCTACATAGGGGTTCTGAAAATTTATAAGCATACACTCTCTTGTTTTATACCATAGATTTGTATGGAAAATATGGGTAAAAATTGTGCTTTATATTCTAATGGAATGTTTCATTTTCTCAAAGGCAATAGTTTTTTTTTTTACAGGGATACTATTTTTATTTTATTTATTTATTTATTTTTATTGGTTTTGACAGAGAGAGAGAGATACAGAGACAGAGAGAAAACTGAACTGGGGGAACTCCCCAGTTCAGCATATGGGTCTATACCGACTGGGGCCGGGATTCGATTCTCGGTCCCCAGTGCTGCAGTGAGCGCTTAACCCACTGAGCCATCCCGGCTTCCCCAGCAATAGTTTTTAAAGCACTTGTACATGCCTAACTTCTTATCTATGTTTAAGAATCCTTCATTGATTGAATCTGTTTGGTTCCTCAGTTTGGATAGTAAGGGATATAATTAGAATCTAAGTAATTCTTAAGTTTCGGATGGCAATCAGTGAGTGCTTGGATAGCTATGGATTTATTCAGAAACTCAGATGAAATTATTCTGTTCCTGAATTCTGATAGCAGAGTTCAAAAAGAATGAAGCATATCTGTATGTCCCAAGTGTTAGAGCTCATATTTATAATCTTTTCCACTTTAAAAAATTTGTTGCAAAGTGACTTTTTCCCCCTAGTTTTCATTCTAGGACTTTTAATGACTTAATATTTTAACACAACTTTGTATGGAATATGGTTATTTTCAAGCTGTCTCACTATCCTTAGCTGTAAATCCACTGGTGTATTGATGAAAACTGTCGCTTGCTCTACAGAATGACAAAGCTATGTAACCCAAAGCCTTATAACATCAGGGAAAAAGTGTGCTGTATGAGCTTACTCTTAAATGCTTTTAGTGAGTGCAAGTAGTTCATGTGTAACATGTCATATCACCTTGAGCTTATTGTAAACCGAAGTATTAGTAGTTAGTTGTCTGCTTTAGATTGTACTGCTACTAGATAAATAATATATTTTCCTTCAATTTAGGAGTTTCCCATGATGAACTGCTTGAGTTAGCAAAGTTTCACTTTGGTGACTCTTTGTCCACACAAAAAGGAGAAATGCCAGCTCTGCCTCCCTGCAAATTCACAGGAAGTGAGGTAGGGCAAGCCTCCTAAGCCTCCCTAGCCCTTTTATTGTTTTGTATTTATGAGTAAGTGACAAAACATGCTTTAATAGGAGTAAAGTGGAAGAAACCAAATGCTTAAACTGAAAAATAGAAAAAGAGAAGATGGACTCATTTACTTATATTCTTTACTATTCCATGTTATTTAACCACCTGTTTTTCCTGTGGAAGCAAGGTTTTAAGGGCAATGTTATAAGATCTTTTTGTGCTTTGGCAGTATGCCCTTTATATATTATAGTAATATATAATTACTATATAATATATAATTATAGTATTAAAAGTAATCTTTACTTTAAAAATACCCCAAATTTTGACTTTCACATCAGGTTTACTCTTGGCTAAATTCTTCTGCCCATAGTACATTTTGGGGGGTAGCTTGTTAGAATCAGAACTTGTAGAGACTACTTGTCAGTTATAGCTTTAAGCTTCATTACAGACTTAATTTGCCATATTAGGAATGATGCTCAAAACAGTGTCTGGATAGAGGCCTGATGTTGGCAGTTGTGTAGAACTGTATGTAGCATTATAGTACAAAAATAAGCCTGTTATGTCAATATTAGCTTGAATTCAGATAGAAAAATTCAGATCAATATACACAAAAGATTCATTTTTACCAGTGAAATAATGCAATATTCTTTGACCAGGTAACAATTTGGTGGTTGGTTGTAGTATTTCAGATGGAGATCTTTTGGTGAAAGTCTTCTTTCCCTAGATTATAGTATATAATACAACGGTTGAATAAAACAAGATAAGAATCATGGTGATCATTTTAACTTTGCAATTAATGGGACTGGTGGATGTATTTCTTTCTTTTTAAGCATGTTATGGTGGTAATCTTAACTAGTTTTGTTTGCTGTAAGTAGATTCGCGTGAGGGATGACAAGATGCCTTTGGCACACCTTGCAATAGCAGTTGAAGCTGTTGGGTGGGCACATCCAGATACAATCTGTCTAATGGTTGCAAACACACTGATTGGCAACTGGGATCGCTCTTTTGGAGGGGGAATGGTAAGTGACTTTAAAGTAATTTTCCATAATAATGCCAAGATAGAACACTATACTGTGAATTTTGACTTTCAAAGTATAAATTGATTCTGGATTGCATCCAGGACCAGAAAAAAAATTTCTTTTGCCATGAAGTTTATTAGTGGTATAGTTGGCAAAATTTGAGTAAGGATAAAAGAAATTGTTAATAGTACTATATCAATGTTAATATCCTAATTTTAATAATTACACTGAGGTTAATTTCCTTGTTTTCAGAAGTATACACTAAAACGTATTTAGGAGTAAAAAAGCATCACATCTTCAATGTACTCTCAAACAGCTGAAAAAATACATTAACACATTGCGTACGGATCACGAGATTCTTCGTTTTTTCTGAGCCATGCGTTAAGGACGGGTAATGAGAATTCTCGTTTTTACACTTGACCTTTTATTTTTTGTAAGATTTAATTAATGAGGTTTGGTTGATATATAACGAGCAAATATTATCAATGGATAAATTTACGTAAGTACAAAAAATTTCATTGAAAAGTTATAAATAATATGGAAACAATAGCATTTTAAAGAGAAGAGTTCATTTCAACATGGTCTCATTTAAATACCTGCCGGAACAGAGGGGTATGAGGGTTTTAAACCCCGCCGTACGCAACGTGTTAAGGAGACTGATAAAGCAAACATGGTGATATGATAATTGTTAGAGAATTTGGGGAATGGGAATTCTTTTTACTGTTTTTGTAACTTCAGTAATTCTGAAATTACTTCAAAATACAAAGTGTATAATTTGTCTATACTCAAAAGATTTAAACAAAGTACATTTTCTATCTTAGGTTTCACGTGTACTATAATTTCAAATCTTCAGGTGTACATAGATAAGAGCCCCACAGACAGGGTTAACAACAGCAATGTATTATTTTTATAAGTGGGTGCAACTACTACATTAATTATAGGGATTCATTGCATTTACATTAATTTATCTGGAGATGCATTGGGCTGGTAAGATATGTATAATTTTTAGTTTCGTTAAATTTTAACTTTGTTGATGGATAAAGCTGAGAAATAGCCTCTTAAGGGCATTTACTGCAACATAACTCTTTCTGATAATTGGAGCATGTATACCTACAGTTTTCTTGGACAATTTTTTTCTTACAGAATTTATCTAGCAAGCTGGCTCAGCTCACCTGTCATGGTAACCTCTGCCACAGCTTCCAGTCTTTTAACACTTCCTACACAGACACAGGATTATGGGGAATCTATATGGTTTGTGAACCATCCACTATTGCAGACATGCTACATGTTGTCCAGAGAGAATGGTGAGAAAGTAATTTAAATCTTGCCTAGAATTCACATTTTAAACTAGTTTCTGCTTTACTGTTGTTGATTATTTTTTGATGGTGATAGTATTAGCACATAATCCAAAGAACAAGATTAAGCAGTAGCAATGGCTGCCATGTTTTTAAAGATCACATTTCTTCTAAATCTTATGTGAAGTTGAACTGATTCATATTATAGAAAATCTTTAAAGGGAGATCTAGAAGTTTATGTTTAAATGCCAACTAAAAAGTTTGGGAACTATCTAAAAGTTATCTGGTTTGGAAAAGCAGTGTTATGAACATGAATCTGAAGTTGCTACTGCTAAAGGAAAAACGTAGTGTTTTATAGTCAAGACTAGGACATTGAGACAGAGGCAGAAAGGCCCACAGCATTTTGAAAAACTTTCCTCCACCATTCTTAAATGGCTTTTACATCTCTCTAAATCTAGTTGACTGGGGTATAATTATTAATTTAATTATTAGTTTCAGGTTTAAGTTAAACTCAACTGGATTCTTTTGAGACACCAATGACTCACTGATCACATCAGCTTCTAACAGATGGGGATTCATGTAGTCTCAAAATGATGACAGCATTTCTCAAAATGTGGTCAGCCTATTTTTATACTGTATCCAACCTCTGTTAATTGTATTTTTTCCCCAGAAATTAACATATCAGGGAAATAATCATGATAGTTTAGCTTCTGCTTAGCTATTAGGATCATTAGTAACTTTGAAGCTTTTAGAATTTGAAATTATAATCACATACATTGTGGTGTAATACGTATACTAGAGTATATCTCTCTTTAGGTCATTAACTCAAAACACATATATTCTTGACATTTTGATTTTTCCAAATGGTTTTTAGGGTACGACTCTGTACAAGTGTCACTGAAAGTGAGGTTGCACGAGCCAAAAATCTTCTGAAAACAAACATGTTGTTGCAACTTGATGGTAAGAATAAAGACTAAGTTCTGTTTTCATGTGGTTCATCTGTATTCCAATACTTAGTTTTTCGTTCTCTTTAAACAGGTTCCACTCCAATTTGTGAAGATATTGGTAGACAAATGTTATGCTATAATAGAAGAATTCCCATCCCTGAACTTGAAGCAAGGGTTGATGTAGGTAGTTCTTACATACTGCTGGGTTTTGTATAAAAAGACTTACAAAAGCTGAAATAAATCCTGCTTTAGCTCTAAAAAAATTCCAGGTGTAACTCTGGATACTATTATCTTCTCTATTTCAGGCTGTAAATGCTGAGACAATTCGAGAAGTTTGTACCAAATATATATATGATAGGAGTCCAGCTATTGCTGCTGTTGGTAAGCCTGACTTCCTTTCTCTATACAGAAAGTTGGCAAAGTACTTTCCTTTTAATCAGTTTTAACAATCTTTTCTTTTAATCCTTAGGTCCCATTGAACAACTACCAGATTTTAACCAAATTCGCAATAACATGTGCTGGCTTCATGATTAAAATGCTCCCAATCAAAATATTTTGAACATATATATGTATAAAATTAATAGAGACTGGCAAGTTTTATGCTTTCTCTATAAAAATGAACATATATACTCAGAAATTTGAATGAAATATTGTGTCAGACTTTCAAGGGGTAAGACCACCACAATGAATCTGAGAAATTATTTTGGAACAACATACTTTCAAATTATCACCATTAAGTATAATTTTAAGAATAAAATTTGTATAGTATTTTCAGTTTTATTATAAAAACGCACACACAACAAAGATTGTCATAGTCATTTCTTGGCTCTACTTGCATTCATTACTTGCTCTTGAGCAGCTTTCTTTGCTTTTACCATCTCGACAAGTTCCTAGGAAGGGAGAAAGGTATTATTTAAACTAAGAAGTTGTCAGAACTGACAGACATTTCTGTGTTTGCTATAAATATGCAAAGCATTCAAATTGGATAAATCTATAATTAAAGACATTACTGCAAAGGCTGATTTTACTAACTTCCAGAGCTAAAAAGTGTCTTAAGATTTCTTTGCAATGACTACTGTGGGCCCCATGACAACTTTGGTATTGAAATAAGCACAAATCTATTAACTCTAAAAATTCTACCTTATATCGTTTCATGCAGTCCTTCTTCGTCCTGCCAGGCACTGCTTCTGCTATTTTTTCCCATCTTTCAGGTGTATTTACTGGGTATGTTTTCAACGCTTGTTCCAAAAGCTTCTGTTCTTCTGTTGTCCAAGGGGTAAAATCTGTGCATGGACCTGTTTAAGAAAAATTTTTATTTTAAAATCCTAGATGATAGAAAAATGTCTTGGAATACATTCCCAGATGGGTCTTTTGGTGCATGGGTAAATAAATACCCATTCAAATTTGTGATGTGTAATTTTAAGTACACTTTTAGAGATGAGCCATTATTGATGAGGAGAAAAAACTTCAGAGAACTCACATCCAGGAAAAATACCTCAAAGGCGTTTTAAGCACAGTAGAAAGTACTTGCCTTATATTGCAGGTCTCTTACAACCCAATGTTATATTCACCAGTTTTGCTTTTTAGAAATCAGGTTTAAATTATACAGTTGGGCTGTTGGGTTAAAAAACACAATCATGTCATGTAAGATTTCTGATAAACCTAGTACCTTACAGGAAAGCAAAAAGAGCTGCCTCATGCTTATGAAACTTAGCTGGATGATACCCTGGAAACAATTCTCCTTTCACAATGTCTGCTAAAAACTTAGAGACAATGCGAAACACCTCTACTAAGTTAAAACTTTTATGTTTGAGAAAACATCCCATACCATATCAGAAACAAATAGATTTCTTCCTAAGTACAAAATATTACACAACCCACTTCTGTAGGGAAATGTTAAATGGTTAAAAAGCTGATTTCATTATTGTGATTTAATGGACTACTAGCAGTTTATATCAGATCATGGTAAAATGCAATAGCACCTCTAGCCTACCAGTAGTTTCACTACTGCTTGAAAATGGTACAAGGAAAGCCTAGAAACCTTAAGTTACTTACCAACTAAACACACACACACAGATATACACAATGATAAATACCATCACACACCTACTTAAAGGGCAGAAAATTTATATCTGAAGGTAGAAGTCAGCTTTTAAATTACAGGAAGTTAGTGGAATTTCATCTTACTGATTTCCTGTCTCTTGAAAATATGCATATGACAATTACTTTCTGCTATTCTCTATTTCACAATCTAAAATAAAACGTAATGCTGTGAAGATCCTATGAGAAATCTCTATTCAAAAGAATGGTGCCAGCTTATTGTTCACTGGTGTAACTGGAGAGAGAGCAGCTTGTTCATTAAACCCATCAAAGAGGAAGTCATGCCCAGGTACCATCACTGCCAGTCACTTCTGCCCTTAGAGGGTCACCTATCTCCTCAGAAAGACTGCCTGCACAGCCATCAGTGTCTCCCTCCAACATGGAAACAAATCCCATAAAAAAGGACTCAGAACAACCTGACTGTTGTACGGTATTTTGCAAAGGATGTAAGGGAACGAAAATAAACCCCTTTAGCACTGCCCTCCAAAAGTTCTAAAACTTCCATTGTTATTTCTTAAAAAAGGCAAAATACTGCTCAGCCTAGGTAGAAAGTCACCTCTGATTTTAACAACAATGATTTTTTCCCCTCTCCATAGAACATTTTAAGTTTCTTGTAATATGCAAACTGAAATTATGGAATAAATCAGACTTAAGAATACAGGGGAAGTGGGGCTGTTAAGACTAGGGATAAGTTATGTAAGAAGAGTCAAGGCTATTAATCCCTAAACATCTCAAACTGTGATCTAGAAAGCAAATCCAAGATTACCGGTAGCTTCATTTAAGAGAGGATTGGTAAATTTCAATTGTCCAGATATCCTTCAGCACTGATTTGTAAAATTTGGTAAACAAAACAAACGTAGTCTCTCTAATAGCATCTAAAATGGGAGAACTGCAGTTCTCAGTGGTAAACCTATGACTCCTCAAAATGATTGCTTTCCATCATCCATTCTGCTAAACACTTTATTTCCCAATTATTCTGAGCACAGATCCTAGGTCTTGTATATCTTCACGCAGTGTAGTAGCATTTTCTACTTACAGAAAAACCTTAGTTACCTTCAAAGCGTTCTGAAGGTGCTGCAGTGTCTGCTTGAGGCACCACTCCGTGTTCTTTTTTAAATTTATCAAAAGCTTTTTTGTTTATGTCATCTTTTTGATGAGGGTCTGAGAAATGAAAAATTTTTAATATAGATCATCTCATTTAGTCTTTCATTATATATTATAAATCATCTCATTTAGTCTTGCATAGATTATTTTAAAATAAGTATGCAAGGTGGCAAAGAAATTAATCTGGCAAAACTCACCAAGTTTTTGAAGACTCTTTGCTTTGCCAATAACATCTTTGGCTGTTCTTTTGACTCCAGAAGAAGAGTGTATGTTCATGTAATTAGCAATAACTTCCCATCTACAGCAATCAATATAAGGAAAAAACCATCAAAAGAAAAATCAAATCAGGAAACATGATCTCACTTATAGGTGGAATACAAAACTGAAAGTAATAAAGACACAGAGACCTATGGACACACTCAATAGTTTGGTGATTGCCTGAGGGAAGGGGAGGAGTGGGGAAGGAGAGATGGGAGAGGGCACCAGCATTATGGACACACTCAATAGTTTAGTGGTTTCCTGGAGAAGGAGGAGAAGGGGGGAGGGAGAGTTGTGGGGGGAGGTGGGAGTGGGCTCCGGATATGTGGTGGTGGAGGAGGAGCTGATTCTGGGGAGTGGGCACATGATGCGATGCATGGGTGATGTGGTGTGGACTTGTACATCGGGAAACTAATTGTTACCAACCAATGTCACCCCATTAAATTTAACAAAAAAAAAAAAAAAAAAAAATCCAAATGACCCTTACATTTTTAATGCAAAGGATTAGCTATAAATCTATCTAATTAGCTCTAAATTGGTCTAATCCTACTGTCTGGACTAGTTCTTACTTTTCATGTTTAAATCAACCATACAAGTACATCTTGGTTTCAAGTCTATACAAAACCAAGTCTGTGTAAAATTAACAGAAAACCATACATTTGTATATCCTACTGTTTGGACACATACTTAAGGAGGTAAATGATTGGGAAAACAGCCTTAGTTTCTTTATCTAGAGGACGAGGGAGGCTGGATCTCTAAGGCTTGAGTTCTAAACTCAAAAGGGCAATAAATGTGGGTTTGAGGTGGGAAGCAACAACAAAGGGTTTTAAGACTAAACACAAAACAAGTCTGTAGTACAAGCCATGATGGAATAAGCCAAAATAATAGTCAAGGTTTATGTCTCATGATCTTTAATTTCCTGAGAAATTGATGAAGCATCCTGCTATATGTATGTATATGTGTTGGTGTAATAAATTGTTAAGACTATAGCAGGTTCCAAATATATTCTGCTTTTTACACTTTCCACTGTGGCACAATTTAGTGGAATGCAGTCTGTCTAGATTCAAGGATACCTCTGGAAGTTTCTGCTATAACCAATGCTGTTATTTGGATGCTTGTCTAATTATCCTCAAGCTCTAGTATATGTTGAAGAGAAGGTTCATTAAAACCAGTACCTTGAATTTGTTCCAGCAGGGAAGAGGTTCACAGCTTTAATCAGTAACTGCAGATCATCTTCTGACCAACTTTTACTACCATTTCCACCTCCACCAGTTGATTTCTCTGCATTCTTAGATGCTTGTCGCATACGAGCCTCAGCTTCCTCTTTCTCTTTTCTAATTTGCTCATTTATTTCTTCTATCTACAAATATCATAGGTAAGTCAGGGACTTAAAACATCTTGCTACTCTACACTTCCTGGGGCTAGTAGTTCTCAACTCTCAGAATTACCCTGACACTGACCCTACACTCCTCCCAGGCCAATCCCAAAACCGGCATCAGCTTTGCACTCTGGCCTTTCCTTGCTCTGGCTTCTGGGCTGCATACCTCTCTGCTCAAAGAACCAAGAGCCACTGTCAGCCTGACCTGTGTATTTATATCATGTGACTTCTATTTGCATTGGGACACTGCCTGTCAGGTCTCTAGTCACTGGGTTATTCACCCACAAAGCCATTTCAAACCTCTCATATCCACTTTTTCAGCAGATAATCTCATTTGTTCTCTATAAAAAAGTAATGGCATAGCAAAGTGGCCTCTGTTTTATCTTGAAGTTCTACCACTTACATCGTCACTTTCAGTCTAGCTTCAAACATGCACAAGTACAAAATAAAACCACTTTACTTGACTTTGTTACTTATGTTAACTGCTATCTTAGGGTCATCTTTGTCTCATTTCCCCACTTCAATTCCTCAGAACCAAGTCCCAGCAACTCCAATGATTCCCATCATCAGTCTCACAGTTCAAGTCCTTCCCGTGACATTCTTATAACTAGCCACACTTACCTACTACAGCCTGCCTACCAACACCAGATTTATGGTGCAAATATTAACCCTTTCCTACTTAAAAAGATCTACAGTAATGGAAACCAGCCACCATAGTATTAAAAATCTGCTTAATTTGGAACTACTTTTCCTAACCAACTTCATCTTCCCCTAACTTTCTACTGCTACTTGTTATTTTATAGCTCATGCTGTTCCCCTGACCTTCATTTTCACACTGTCCATGCCTTCAGGCTGGCTCAAACCCTTCCTGGACCACTCTGACCTAGAAATGGCACTTCCTGTCTAACCTAAGCATTTACTGTGGGCCCTTCAGTTTTTGTTCCTTAGGCCTTTTCTCTTCAGCATAATTGTTCCTAAACACCTTTGTGGTAGCAATAGCATTAAGCATTTCTCCAAATCACCTAGGTAGGCATCGTGCTATATACACAGTAGGTACGAAAACTTGTTGCACTGAATTGAATTTCTGGGCCTGTTTCCTCATCTGTAAAATAAAAGGTGTAGACTAGAAAGAACAAAGATCTCTTTTGGCTCTAAATGTTATTATCCTACAAAACTGCTCAAGGAATAGTCAAAACAATTATTTTTTCCTAATAATGATTAAAAAAAAAAACTGGTTAATGTGCCAGGATACCACAAATCAAACATTATACAAGGTAACAACCATATATACTAAATCCAATTTAAATCAATAATAGCACTTACAGCAGAATGAGAAATGAGACATTCCTTACCCTCACAGTAACTTATATGTGTAGGGAAATACTGAAGTGAAGGCAATACTATAAGCAGAATTAAATGCTAAATACAGATAGAAGCAAACTGTTCTATTACCTGTTTTTCCAGAGCAGCCTTTCCTACTTCTTTTGTTGATGATGTGAGTATTTCATTCAAGCACTGTAAACTAAGGGGAAATATGGGATAAAACTTGATTCTATGCCCAAGAGAAAACTTTAATATGAGTTCTAGTTATACCTCGCTAGTTCAAGGCGATCACAAAGTTTTTCCACTTCTTCCATCATTTTAACCCGCTCTGCCTCATTGTCAGAAAAGTGATTCCAGGTCTAGAAGCATAAACACAAATATTTTCATCTCATACCTACTGATATTAAAAAATACATACATAAACACAAAGTGTGAAGCTCTCAAGATGTTCCTTAGATGAACATATGGCCTTCTGACCATCAATAATCATACTTTCAGGGCACCTTCCAGGGCTCCCTCTCTGACCTGCTAGCAATTAAAAGGCATTACCAAGTGGGTAAGAGAGCCAAAAAAAAAAAAAAGGAGCGAGGGATAATGATGCCGAAGACCTTTGGATGTTATAAAAGAACAATTCCTCTGATAACCACTTACAAATCAAATTCTATATGAGGACTCAAATTAAAATCCCTTTGTTAGGATGTCCTATCTAGTACGTGCCTAATTGTAAAATTTACTGGAAATTTTAAATGTGAAATTAAAAAGATAATGTGTTGAGGAACACGAGGTACTAGAAAAATTCTGTTAATTAAAGATGATGCTTAGAAGGAAACACCATGATGTACCTGCATATACACAAACTGGAAAGTATTTCCCATGCTTTTTTAAAGCAGCTGCTGCTAACATTTATGTCTTCTCTTCCTCACTTTTATTTGCTTCCTAAATCCATGCAACTTGGCTCTCACTAAAGTTCCAATATTTCTTTTACTGTTTATACTTCCCTAGGCTTCCAAAAGCACTACCTATCTGGGTCACTCTTCTCGGGCTCCACTCCCTTTACTAGTACCGTTAAGTATTGCTGTTTGTCAAGGTTCCATCCTCTGCTCTCCTTACTCTGCCCTCTCCCTGGGAGATCTCATCCACTTGCAAGGCCTCCTAACACCACTGAGATGTGAATGATCCCACTCTTGAATTCCACACTTGTACACCCAATCACCTGCTGGGCATCTTCATTTGACTGTCTCATTGTACTTAACATGTCCTAATGAAATCATTTCCCCCAGTTTTTTCCTCCTCCTTATTTTTCTGTTTTACTGAATTATACCATCACCCATCCAGTATTCCAGGCAAGAAACCAGGACCTATATTAACTTTCACTCCTACTCTATCACCTCCAACATATAGACTGAGATCCAACAGGCAGCAGCCTAGTCAGCCTCCTAAATGTGGGTATATTTCATCTACCTTTTTCTATTCCCACTATCTCCACCTTAGTTCAAACCACAATAATCATGGCAAAATACTTCTAATTGTTTTCTCTAACTCTAGTCTTTTCTCAGTCTTTTTAAATTATTTTAAAATTTAATGTTTTGAGAGGAGGAAACAGAGACAGAGAAGAGGTAGGGCCTAGAGCAGTCTCCATAGTTGTACATCTTTAGTTGTGACATAGTCTTTCATTCCACAGAGGTGGATGTGGGGCCATGTGGGGTGGGAACCAAACAGAGGGCCTCCCACACGGGAGGCAAGAACCTTCACTGCTGTGCCATCCTGGTGGTTACCAGTTGTGCCACAGTTTAGCATATGGGGTGGCACAGGCCAGACCAGGAATTGAATACCAGACTTAATTATTGTGAAGCAAACACTCAACTGCTGAGCTGTCCCAACATCCCCCAAATGGATTCCTTCAAGGGAAAGATTGTGTCATTAGATCCACATCTTTGATAAATAAATAAACTTATGCTGGAAAGGGGCAATAAAACAAAGTTACAGAATGCCAGAACTTTTACATTCGTTTATGCATCATCTCTGAGAACTATTCAAGCTTTCTATTTTCTAACTGGCTTTTCTAAGTATTTTATTTCTCATTATATGCCAAATATGCTAAGCACCATGTGTAAATGATCTCATTCTTCACAACTCTATTACTAAGTATTATTTCATCTATTGTATAGGTGAGGAAATTGAGGCACAAAAGGGTTTGAGGCAACCTCCTGAGGGCCACAGATGTAAGTGGAGAATGACTCAAACCCTGGCAGCTTGCCATGAGCTAAGGCTCTGCCACTATGATATAATGCATCCTTCTCAAAACAGTTTTCTTTTTGAAATGTGAGGAAAGTATTTCATTTTTTCTATTTATATTTTCCTCTTGCTTACCCAAAGTCTGAAGAGACAACCTGCACTTGCATTTTTAATTTATTTTTTTAATGATTTATTTTCGTTGTTTTTCTTTATTTTTTTAATAGAGACAGAGACAGAGAGAGACAGAGAAGGGCCAGAGCAGTCGCCATAGTTGTACGTCATTAGTTTTTTTTTAAGTTTTTTTATCTAGTTTCACTCCACAGGTGGGCACGGGGCTGTACAGGGCAGGAACTGGGCCAGGGGCCTCCCCTATGGGCCCCAGTAAGAACTGAACTGGAGGAACACCCTGATTCAGCATATGGGTCCACATGGGCCAGGGCTGGGATTTGATCCTTGGATCCTGGGGCTGCAAAGCAAACATTCGACCCGCTGACCCAACTGGCATCCCCCACTTGTATTTTTATTAAACCTCTTCCAAAGCCCTCGGATGGGGCAAGTTAATTTGGATTATATTATTAACTGAAGATTTAGGATGGGATATATTAGAATATATATACTAGTGTGTCTATACCAAGCATGTCCAACCTGAGGCCCAAGAGTGCTATGCTATGAATGAGGCCCAGCACAAATTCTTAAAACATGAGATTTTTCTGTGATCTATTCTTTTTTTTAGTTCATCAGCTATTGTTAGTGTATTTTATGTGTGGCCCAAGACAATTCTCCCAATGTGGCCCAGGGAAGCTAAAAGGTTGAACACAGCTCAGTTAGAGCTTCTGAAGGTCACATGAAAGAATTTTTCTATGCAGTGTGCATTTTGCTGAATTTAACTACAATGGTATAGCACACAATACTGGGTGCAATCTCTACTATAGCTTGGAATTTCATTAATTTATCCATTCAGTGCTATTTGATAAGAAACAATACTAGTCTTTGACTCCATCAGTTAAAAATGTAAAAACATCTCTTGAATAAAACCACATTTGAAAACTGGGATTTTTGGTATTTTTTTTTTTTTTAAGATTTATTTTATTATTTTTGACAGAGAGGGAGAAAGAGAGAGAGAGACAGACAGACAGACAGAGAAGGGGGGAGGGACTAGAGCAATCTCCATATTTCCACATTATTAGTTTTTGACATAGTTTCATTCCACACAGGTGGGAGGGAGGCTGCGCAGGCCAGGAACTGGGCAGGGACCTCCCGCATGGAGGCACGCCCCCATGAGTTGGGATCTGAACCAGGGCCTCCCATATAGGAAGCTTGCCCCGATGAGAACCGAATTGGTGGTCACACTCCAGTTCAGCATATGGGTCCGCATGGGTCAGGGCTGGGATTCAATCCTTGGACCCCGGGGCTGCAAAGTGAGTACTTAATTTGCTGAGCCATCCCAGCATCCCCTGGTCAGTATTTTTTGGTGAAAACTATATTTGAACACAAACTACTAAAGAAAATTTTCCTAAGATAAAAATTAATTTTACGCCATTAAGGAAGCAACCAGCCAAAACGACATTGTGGAACATTATCGGAACGAATGATCTGGTTTCTCCAACAAATGAATGGAAGATGGTGATGATAGGGAGCCAATTAGATACAATTAGGAGACACAAAACTGAAGCCTTTGTAATGATTTATTTATATCCTAATTTGAATAAATCAACTATAAAAAGATATTGCTGAGATAAGGAAATGTGGATATAAACTGAGTATAAGAATATAAAGTTTTTTAGATTTGAAAATGTCATGATGGTTATATTCAGTTGTATACTGAAATAGGCATGTGTGAAAGTTTTAAAAAGTGAATTTAAAAAACATTTACATTTTGAGATAAAATGTGCATAAGTTTACCTGTAGTTTTGCATACTATAAGAAATATTTTTAAGTTTAATCAGCAGCTTGATCTACTTGTTATATAGTTTGATCAATCAAAGTCTAATGTACCTTGCATGAGTTTCGAAGTTTTTGCCTTTCCTTTTTAATGGCTTTTTTCTGGATATCTTTTTCCTTCTTGGCCAATAATGCTTGTTGTCTGACTTCTTCCTCTTCTTTCTCTTTAGCTAACCGAGCAGCTTCTAATTCAGCTTGTCTTTGCTTTAATAATGGGGAATAAAAACACTATTAAGAAATTTAGAATTCCTAAATGCTCTATAATCTTATTTTAAAAATTCAATCTCTTAATAAATTAAATTAGAAAAAAAGGTGACATCAACTTATTGAAAACTGAAGGTTGAAAAGTAGCTGGTAAAGTTCTACAAACATTAGAAATGTAAAACAGAAATATTAGAAATAAGCATATTAAAGAAATGTGTATGACATCATGTTTTTGCACAGTAAATACTAAGATCCCTCTATCAATCATACCAGCTTGTAATGATTCATTCATAGTACTACCTAATTCTCTTTCAGATTAGTCTTTTAAATGGATCTGAAGATTAAAGATTTCATGAACAATTAAATCCAACTTCATCAAATATCATCTTACTTTTTCTTTAGCTTCTTGCTCCTTCCGTTTTGCTTCTGCTTTTGCTTTCTTTTCTGCTTCTTTCTTGGCTTTTTCTTCTTCTTTAAATTTTTTTATTCTTGGGTCACAGCTATATGCATTGTCTACCAGAAAAAAAGTTAATCTTTTGAATTTCTAACATAATTAATTAAAGAACTTAAAATAATCAATTATACTTACCAACTAATGTTCTTATTCTGTTCATTTCTTCTTTTTTCCTTTGTGCTCTTGTTGCTCTGTTCTGCTTTTCAATCCATCTCCTCTCATCACGACTATAAAACAGAAAATATTGGAAACAAAATACTGCTCATCAATGATATGAAAAATATAAATTTTATAAATTTATATATTTATATGTAAATAATGTCTGAGGTTATAATGCTATGTCACTATTAACATTAAAGCACAATTCTATCTAGTATTAATTTTGGTTAATATGTTTGGAACATTTACGTCAAAAGAATTTCCTTACCCACACAGGGAAAACTAAAATAAAACATAGGTCAAGCAACCAGAAGAAAAAGAATTTGCTGAATTGAAAAATTTGAAACTTCTATTCTTTCACATCTTCCTAAGCATATTCTAACCAACTACTGATCTGGCTTCATTGGGCATAACTTGTGAGAGAGAGGGTCTCAAAACATCAGACACTTAAAACTGATATACAAGAAGAAAATATAAAAGGAAATAATATGTGGTATATTTTAACATCATAAATATCAAAGAGCCAATAATATCTTCTTTTATTAATGATTTACATACATACCATTCTGCTTTTTCTTTTTCTTCTTCATCTAAATAAGAAAATTCTCTCCAAGAATCAAAATTATACCTATAGAAATAAAATAAAATTGAATAAAAACAAATAAACAAACTCTTTAAAATTAACTTAGAGGTATAGAATTTTAACAAACATTTAATGGCATAAAGATAAGTCTGTCTTACTAGATCCCTCCATTCCTTTTTGGCACTGAACTAGCACTATGCTCAAGGCCTTTTTTTTTTTTAAAGAATTTATTTTATTGATTTTGACAGAGAGAGACAGAGACAGAGAGACAGAGAGAAGGGGGAGGGCCCAGAGCAGTCTCCATAGTTGACAGCATTAGCTTTCCATATAGTTTCACTCCACAGGTGGGCGCGGGGCTGCACAGGGCAGGAACTGGGCCCTGGAAAGAACTAAACTGGGGGCACACCCCAGTTCAGCATATGGATCCGCATGGGCTGGGGCCGGGACTCAATCCTCTGTCCCTGGGGCTTCAAAGCGAGTGCTTAACTCGCTGAGCCATCCCAGTTTTCCTGAAATCTTCTTTTTTTAATGATATTTGGTATGAAAATTTAAAATATTTCCCTAGCCAAAATTATACCTCCCTTGTATCCTGTTAGGTTTCTCTCTTGCAAGGGAGTTGTCCAAGTTTCCCCTGCTATCACCTTTACTAGTCTGTCAAGTCTTAGGGGAAGTGGTGATTTTTACCTCTGGTTTGTGTCCTGTGAGGGATAAAAGAAACTACAACAAATAGAGCTAAATTTTATCACTTTTTGTTTTACAATGATTTTATGTTTAAATTTACCAGATATTTAATAAGAAAATATAACACATATAATATAAAGTGGCTATGGAACAGTATATTTATTAAAAAATAAGAAATTAGTTTTGGAGCTAAATAACACTCTCTTACAGAAAACAGACTGAAAAACCAATCATAAAAGTCTATGTATCATATAGGAGGTAATACATCATTACGTGAAAACCTTTATTAATTTCTGAACAGAGTGCTTTTGTTCAGTGAAGGTTCTGTGATTCTTTCATCCCTCAATTAATTTATGAATAATCAAGTACTTATTGCATATTTATCCTTTAAAAAAATGACAGTATCATAAATTCTGTGTATTCACTTACCAGAAAGAATAAAATGCATCTACATCTTCAAATGATGAATTCATATCACCAAGTTTAGGGACAGATTTTTTATTTGACCATCTGATATATTAAAATAAAGAAAACATCAATTAAAAAATTTGGTACAAAAATTCAACAGACAAATTTCTTAAAACCCAAGAACAATTTTTAACTAAGTCCCTACAATCTCCTCTCCTAGATGCTCTATAACTAAGAGATTGAGCTGGAAGACTAGCAGTGGTATGTTGAACAATGCCGGTGCAATAGACAGAAGACAAAGTTAGACGGAGGGTGGAACACTATTCTAACCATCAGGTCTATAAATTACAGGGTTGTAGCAGCTGCCAGGTGAAATGGGAAAAATAAGCATTAAGCCCCTTTCCCAAGCTCACTTAAATTCTGCTCTGAAACAGGGAGTACAAAGAAGCAACCTGTAAATTTAGTCATTTAAAAAATGTTAACACACAGGGGAAATTTTTAGGTTTAGAACTGTACCTGTCACACAAAAGGACCCTGAGGCTGCTTAATGACCCATGTTTTCCACTCTATGAAACCATTCCACAGAAAAATATAATACATTATTTTTACCACCATCGGCACTGTTACAAAACAAAAATACCTGGCTGTACCAAACTTCTACAAACCTCTAGTCAAAATGGTTCTCAAACTTGGCTACACTTAGAATCACCTGGGAGCATTAAAAATCCTATAGGCATTTCAAGCCAATTAAATTGAAATCAAAATTAAATCACAATCTCTCTAGGTGGGACACAGGCATCAGGAATTTTTCTGGCTCTCCAGGTAATTCCAAAGTGTAGTTAAGATGTACTCGATAGAAACCTTCCAATGCAGACAGAACCAACAAATGTAGAATACTAGTATACCTTATTTAAAAACTGACTTAAATGAAATAAAATGCTTTAATCTTAAATATAAATCATCCTTTGTCAGAGAACCTTATAAGCAGGTATTCAAAAAATACAACAAAAACTTTTCTCAAATGATAATGTGCAAAACAGAGTACTGTACTCATTTATAATAAAGAATGGGAAATTGATACCACCTAAGTTTCAGTATCATATTACATGAAGTCAGTTCTTTCCCCCAAAAGAAATTCAAAAGAAAAAAATCCCATGAGTTGTAAAGAAATTTCACTATGGAAAGGCAGAACTTCTGTTTAGAGCAAAATAAATGAGAGCAGTAAATTCACCAGAGTGGCTCAATATTTCAGAGCAGGAGAACAAACTATTATCTGCTGGGGAGAAAAAAAAAAAAAAAAGCAGTTATCTGAAGACTATAAGGAAGTCCATAAGCATAATGATCTCGAGATATCTTATGGACAGACCTTGAAAACATCTTATTAAGTGAAATAAGTCAGAATGAAAGAATCAAGAAACATATGACCTCACTTATAGGTGGAATATAAAACTGAAAGCAACAAAGACTCATGGACAGTCATTAGTTTAGTGGTTACCTGAGTGTAAGGGGGGAGGTGAGAAGGGAGGGAGAATCAAATACAGGGTGATGGAAAGTGAGCTGATTCTGGGTGGTGAGCACATAATGCGATGTATAGACAATGTAATGTAGAATTGTACACCTGGAAACAATGTAATTGATATCAATTAATGTCATCCCAATAAATTTAACAAAACAAAAAGAGATGTCTTAACTCACCTGGAATTCCTTTCAAACACAAGGGAAAACACTTCGAAGAAATTGTCTTTTGCTTCACTTTTAGAAGGAACTGAGTTATCAAAAGTAGGATCTATACTGTTAAATGCTCGTCTTTTCACTGGATCAGACAACATTTCATAAGCTGAGGAAAAAATAAGGTCACATTACCATCACTCGACATTTTTTTTTTCCTGTGAGAAAAAAACAATTCTTTCCTTTAAAAAAAGTTATTTTTCATATTTAAAGTTGAGTGTACTGGGTGGGAGGACTGAATTTAGGTAATGATAGCTCTAGCACTACTAAATACAATAGAATTTAAGTAGTTCTCCTGGAAGGCAAATGACAAAACAGTTAAATACTCATCCTTTAAGAAAGCATGGGACTGAGAGAAAAGAAATAGTTAGAAAATTAGCTGCTAGATTCCAAGGTTAAAAAAGATTAAAGGAACTTTGCAGTCTTGAACATTGTGTTAAGAGTGGGCCAATAAGAATAAGTTTAAAAGGTATTTTAGAAATAGCAGTACTGGGGAAGCCGGGATGGCTCAGTGGGTTAAGCGCTCACTTTGCAGCCCCGGGGACGGAGGATCGAATCCCGGCCCCGGCCCGTGCGGACCCATATGCTGAACTGGGGAGTTCTCCCAGTTCAGTTCTCTCTCTGTCTCTGTATCTCTCTCTCTCTCTCTCTCTCTCTCTGTCAAAAAATTAATAAATAAAACTTAAAAAAAAAAAGAAATAGCAGTACTTATGTTACAATAATTTGCTTAATATGGATATAGCTATGTAAATAGTAATACACAGTTGTGGGTTCATAAGAGGATAAAAGCAACTCTAGACTTAAATTAGCAAAGCATGTGAGGAACAGTTCAGTCCTGAAATGCATCTGAAATGGAGAAAGATCTTAGTATTCTAATCATTAGATGTAACAATTATATGACTCAACTCTAGGATGAGCTTCTCAGAAGAATCACTTAGGAATATTTTTTTCAAAGATTTTATTGTTTTGACAGAGAGCAAGAGAGACAGAGAGAGAAGGGGGGGGCGAGGGGGCAGAGCATACTCCATAGTTGCATGTCTTTAGTTTTTGATATAGTTTCATTCCACAGGTGGGTGCTGGCCACACAGGGCGGGATTGGGGCCAGGGGCCTTCCACATGGGAAGCACACCCCAATTCAGCACATGGGTCCCCCAAGGGCTGGGGCCGGGACTCGTTTCTCGGACCTGGGGGCTGCAAGGTGAGCGCTAACCCCACTGAGCATCCCAGCATCCCCATCGTGGGCTACCGTTAAAATACAGATTTCAATTCAGTAGGTCTGGGGTAGCTCCTGAGTACTTGCATTTCGGACAAGCTGCCAGGTGTTGCTGATGCTGCTGGTGGAAGAACCTCACTCTGGATAGTAAGGCTCTGGGGAAGATTACTAGAAATAACCAGATGTAACTAAAAATGTTTTAAAATGTCAGTTAAATGAACTATCGTATACATTAAACCCAACACCAGCAATAAATACATAATCATAACTATTAGAAATTCCTGACTCTAAAATATTTTACCTTTAGTTATGCAAGTGAAGTAGTCATTATCTCCTTCTTTTATTGGTTCACCAGCTGCTTTCCGTTTGTCTGGGTGATGTTTTAAAACCATTGCTTTATCTACAAAATAAGCCAGTTTTAGAAAACACGTTACTTTAGGCACAAACCTAAAAATAAAGAGAAGCTAAACAGAACTATTTCTAAAATCACAATGCTAATTTAAAGATATTTCCTCCTATGGTAAACTAAAAGTTTCTTCAATGTGATAACTACAGAGAAATAAAATTATTTTAAGAATTGGCCAAAGTACCAGCACCAAAAGACAATTATTATTAATATTCTGGTGTGTTTCCACAGACTTTTTGTCTTAGTAATAAGTATATGCTTTAAAATTTTTAGGTATAATCATATCATATATACCAATTTATATCCTGCTTTCTTCAACTTATTATAGCATTTACATCTTCCATGTAACAAATTTCAAAACATTTTAAATGATTGCACAGTACAGTATTTCAAGATTTATTATAACTTATTTCTTTACCGTTGGATATTTAGATTGTTTCAAAATTTTCACTATTATAACCAATCTCAGTTATAATCATTTTATGAAGTCTTTTTCCATATTTAGGATTTTTTTCTTAAGATATATTTACAAAAGTGAAATTAGTGAGTGAAACTGTAGGAACAAGTTCTTTTCTAAAAGTTATGCCATTTCATATTCCTGTATGAACATGCTTTTTACCACAGCTTTGCCAGCACTGGATCTAATTATTTAAAACTGATTATCACTGCTACTCAACAATTCTTTCGTTCCTATCTTTCATCCTTATCTGTGGAGGAAGGAGAGGTTGTCAGTGTTTCTTGTTTGTGTCAGTCACTTTACAATAATGGCTTAGCTGTATATACCAGGCATGACTTTTTAGTTAATATTCTCAATCATCCCATAAGGAAAGTACTATTATTTTCTCCACTTTATAGATTAGTAAAATGAGGCACAGAGAAGTAACCATGACCATTGCAATCTGTCCAAAGTCCAGACCAAATTGGGCTCCAACCCAGGCAGCTTGACCAGGTCACCTCTGTTTGTTACTGCCTCTCAGGTCCTCATGTTTGATGATAATGTTCTTCCCATGCTGGGATTACACTTACCATTTTAAAAGAAGTAATTTTCACTTATATTTATTGATCACTTCCTTTATTCTTCAAAGTTTGATATATGTTTCTAATTTCATTAATATTTTCTATTAGCATTCTATTTAGAATTAAAAATTTTAATTCTTTAAATCTTTTGCAATTTTAAGAGTTAAGAAAATATCTAAACTTGCCATTTTTCAAAGTCCTAATATCATCTGATAATTCTTCCATTCTCCACTGATTTATGATACCTCATGGTTAATTTTACCAGGGTTTGTTTCTGATTACCTATTCTTGTCCCAGGATTAACTTTGAAATGACAGTAGCTTTCTAATATTTGATGGTAACTTCCAAAAACTGCATATTATTTTTGCATAATTTTCCTGCCTCTAGTCACCTGACAGAATTCTTTTGGTTTTCTAGGTAGATTCTATATTACCAACAAAGAACATATTTCTTTTCTTGTTTCCAATAGTTATCTTTCTGTGCCAGATTTTCATACTAGGATTTTATTAACTTCACAAAATGAACTGTTACAAAACAGTTTATGTTCAACACAAGAATTTTCAAAGATTTTTTATTGTTTTTGACAGAGAGAGAAAGAGAGATAGATACAGAGACAGAGAGAAGGAGGAGGACCCAGAACAGTCTCCATAGTTGCACATCATTGGTTTTTCCAGTTTCATTCCACAGGTGGGCACGGGGCTGCACAGGGCAGGAACTGGGCTGGTGTCTTGCCCTGGTGAGAACTGAACTGGAGGCACTCCCCAGTTCAGCATATGGATCCGCACGGGCCGGCGCCGGGATTTGATCCTTCGTCCCTGGGGCTGCAAAGTGAGCTCTTAACCCACTGAGCCATCCCGGCTTTCCTCAACACGAGAATTTTCAATCCCTTAAACATTTGAAATAATTCACCTGAGGAATCACATGGGCCTAAAACATTTTTTAGGAGGTAATCCTTTATAGCTTTTAAAATTCTTCATCAGTTTAAAATATTTTTATCAAGAAATTCCAATTCATTGTATTTAATAGAATTTTTAATTAAAAATATCTTCTCTATAATGATTTTCTGTATTTCACTATTTGTTTTTTCTTCTTATAAATCTATTTTGAATACTGTTTTATCTCTTCTCTTTTCTGTCCACGTTCCTTAGTGCTCTTCTTTTAAATATTTGAATTAAATGCCTATAGTTTTTTACCTCTTTGAGAAAAAGTAGCATAATAATTTAAGGCAATGAACTTACGGTACAGCTGTACTTACCATCCCTTAAATTTTGATGGGCAGTGATGTTTTGCAAGAAAAGCTATGAATACAATTTTTATGTGTTTAGGGCCAAAAGAATATACATTTAATTTCCAAGTGACTGTTTTTTTTGGTTTGTTTAATTATGTTTTACTGAATTGAGATAAAATCTACAGAGAATAAAATGCTCAGGTTTCAAGTAGTCATCCCTTGGATTCTGTAGGGAATTGATTCTAGGACCCTACCTCCCCCCATAACCAAAATCTGAGGATGCTCAAGTTCCCTATATAAAATGGTGTATTTGCATATAACCTATGCATATCCTCCCCTATCCTTAAATCATCTCTAGATTACTTATAACATGTAATACAATGTAAATGCTATGTAGGCCCTAGCTATTATACTGTATTGTTCAGGGAATGACAAAAAAATGTCTGTACATGTTCAACACAGACAACCACCATTGTAGGCCTAACTACATAGTACATGTCAACAACAACATATTTTTGATCCCGAGATCAGTTGAATCTGTAAATGTGGAACCTATGGATACAGAGGGCTAACCGGCTTATTCAATTTTTGACAACTGTATACACCCAAGTAACTACCCCCATCCCCAAAATATAGACCATTTCCAACACCCATAGAGTTCCCTTTTACCCTTTTCCACTTAACTGCCACCCCCTACCACGAGTAACCATATTCTAATTTCCATCACCATAGATTACTTTCATATATTCTTCATGTAAATGGAATCATATTATGTCTTTGTATCTGATTTTTCACTCAAGATGTTTCACTCAAGAGATTCACCATCATTTGTGTTGTGTATCAGTAATTTGTTCTTTTTCACACTTGCTGAGTACTATTCCACTGTATGAATATAGAGCAGTTTGCTTATCCATTATCCTGTTGATGAACATTTGGGTGGTTTCCAGTTTTTGGATATTGAATAAGGCTGCTATCAAAACATTTTCGTACAAATGTTTTTTTTTTATTTTTTAAAGATTTTATTGTTTGAGGGAAGGTGAGAGAGAGAGAGAGAGAGAGAGAGAGAGAGAAGGCGGGGAGAGCTCACAGCAGTCTCCATAGTTGTGACATGGGTTCATTACACACAGGTGGATGTGGGGCCACGCAAGGTGGGAATTGAACTGAGGCCTCCTGCACGGGAGGTGAGAACCTTCATCACTGTGCCATCTTGGTGGTTACCAGTTGCACCGCAGTTCAGCATAAGGGGTTGCAAGGGATGGGAATTGAATTCCAGACCTCGCTATGGCAAGACAAGCTGTTGAGCTATCTGGGTAGCCCTTGTACAATTGTTTTCAATGGGTATACAGTGATAACTTGGAGTCTGAACGCCCCAAAAGTCACACAACTTGGAATCCAAATGAAAAAATCAAGGAAATTTTGCCTTGGAATCCAAACACTGCTTTGGAATCCAAATGCCAACACGTTGTTTGTGTGGGACATTGTGACTGTGTGGCCTGTGGCTTCATCCGAACGCCCACTTATTTTGGAACTCCAACATTTTGGAACTTGAACAGGATTCTGGGATGGATTAAGTTCGAATTCCAAGGCATTAATATATTAAACTCAGTAATATCTACATATACTGCGACAAATACATTTTTGGTTTTTTTTGAGGTTCAAGATTTTTCTTATAATCAATTATATTATCATTTCCTTCACTAACACTCAGGAAAAGGCATTTTCACCTAGCTGGTGTAAGCAGAAAAGGAATTTATTAAAGGTTATTAGGCAGCTCACAGAACTCTGTGAGAGTCAGGCTTAGAGGCTACATAGCCAGGAACAACAATTAAGTCATACTGGGCAGTTCAGAGTTGTGACAATCCCACCCCGGCACTGTAGAATCTGAGCACAGGCTACTTCCACTGCCAGGTCATGGGGGAAAGCTACGAGCTTCTGTGTGGTGCTCTTCCACCCCCACTAGCAAAATGGATTCTGTGCACCTAAGGTCTAACTTAAACATTGTTCTTTGAATTGCAAGTGTGTGCTAAGCAGTGAAACCTAAGTCATATGCCTACAAACATTCTCAATCTCAAGACATCTTTTATAAATCTTGTAAGTTTTCTTCTTTATTTGCAATTATTATTTCTGTTACATTTATTCTGCCTTCTTATTTAGGGAAATCTGTCATCTTTTTATTCTTTCCCTCTCAATCTTGGGAACATTCCTCAAGGCTGTCCTTCAGTGCGTTTTCTAATTGTATGTCAGTCCTCATAATTCTAAATTCTGCTTTCATGCTTTTAGTTTTCAGGCAATTCTTATTTCTCCCTAGTCCCTTTCTGCAATGCCTATGCCAGCCCTAATGCAGTGTCTGCACATCTTGCTGACAACATGTAGTGGATACTTGCTTTCTTTTGAACCTTATCATAAACTCTGAGAAAGATGATGTCTCAATTGTTTGAATAGTCTCTTTTCATACTGCAATGTTTTTTCACTTAATTGATTTTTCTGCCTAATCACTTTTAGTCATCTATGTACATTGGAGGGTCCTGAGATTGTCCTATACTTTGTCCCTGTGGGGGCAAAAGATGTTATCTGTTGTTAAATATAAGGTAAAGGAAGCCAAAGAACATGGTGGATTTGAAAAAGAAACAAAAGGTAATTTGGGAGCAGCTGGTATAAATTTACTAAAATTCCAAAGACTTCTTTTTCTCTCCTCCTCCAACCAAAGACAGCTTCTGGGATGTTCTGAGGGTACATTAGCAAATGGGCCTTTACTGTACAATCACACTCCTATTATAATAAAGTCTTTAAATATGAGTTTTAATTTTTAAAAAATATTTATTTTACTGATTTTGAGAGACAGACAGAAACAGAGAGAAGGGGGAGGGCCCAGAACAATTTCCACAGTTGTACACCATCAACCTTTAAGATGGTTTCTTTCCACACAGGTGGGTGGGGGCCACGTAGGGTGGGAACTGGGCTGGGGACCTCCTTCATGGGAGGCGCACCCGCACCCCCCACCCACCCCTGAACCAGGTGCTGAACCAGGGGGTCAGAACTGAACTGGGGGCCTCGCTCATGGGAAGTACACCCCAGTTCAGCATATGGGTCCACATGGGTTGGAGCCGAGACTTGATCCTTGGTCCCCAGGGCTGTAAAGCAAGCGCTCAACCCACTGAGTCCGCCCAGCTCCCCGTATGATTTTTAATTTTAAGGAAGCTTGATATGAAAGTTTTCAATTTAAAAAAATCATAATAATTTAAACCTAAAATTATTAAATTTAGAAACTTAAAATTACCAGACTTCATTTCCATTCAAAGAGTATCAAACTTCCATGCATCATTTACCAATGTGGCAATTTCACTTCAAGAACAAAATTATATAAGTAACTGAAATACCACATTTAGTACTCAAGTACTTCTTAATCCATCATTCAACTTTTCTAGTAATTTCTTTTCAGAAATGCAGAGAAGGAAAAAAAGACCACTAACATATTCACCTTCAAATGACTTCCTAACATTCATTACAGCAATTCAAAATATATTAAACAAAAACAAAACTCTTTCGTGTGTGTTTATATGATGCAAGAACTTGACTCCCAAACGCTATGAGACTTACATTTTTATTAGGTTTGTTTGTGCTAGTAATTATAAATCTGAAAACACAAAGTTGGCATTTTTATATCTGGATGAGATTTCAGAAAGCAGTAATTGTCAATTTTATAGTGACGGGTAAAAGAATAGTTTCCTTCTGAATAAACAAGAATATTCAACAAAATGGCAGAGAGTGAATTATAACTCCACTTAATGTTACTATGTGTACTGGGGGTATTAAACCTTTGGTTACCAAATTAAAAAATTTATATTATGCCAATAAAAAGAACGAACTTAACAGAAGCATACAGACATTTTAGAGAAAAATAATTGTTTTACCTTAAAATACCAACTATATTTACAGTTCTAAATCACTTCTAGTTCTTTTACAAGTTTATATGTTTCAAGACATATTTGGTATTAGTATGCTAGTCTTTCATATAATAAGACTTTACAAATACTTTTCCATGACAAATGAATTTTCATGGCACTTATGTATTTTATAATGACTAATACGTATTAACATATGATTAGGCTAAAATCAAGCCAACTTTTTAAGTACTCCCATAATAGGTCTAAAATAATCTGATAAATTCCTTCACCTAGTTAAAATTTCCATTAATAGAGAAAATTTTGATTTTATCTACTATACTTAGTCTCAACTGAGACAGGTCTCCTTCTGCCATTTTCCTCCAAGTACATTACTTTCTTTCCTTGACTGCCTTTCACTTCCTATACCTTTTCCATGTGGCTATAATCTTACCTCCTCTGTCCTCAATATCCATTCTCTAGATTGGAGGGTAGAATATTCCCCTAATACAAAACACAAAAAATGAATCACCTCCAGCTCTTTTCGTGAAACTTCACTAGTCACTGAACCAAATGGTGTTAGGGAAATTATTTTCACAGAAATGCAAAGAAGAGGACCCTAAGGGAATGGTGTTTTGTAAGGTATATGAAGACTGGCTTCCACACAATTTTCCCCCAGATCTTTAACCTTGTCAATGAAAATAATGAAGCATGAGATAACACTTTCTTGGACAGAAGAAAATCGGTAATATCAACAAAGGTCTGACTCAAAACCACAAAACAATATCAAAAAGCCTAAGCAACAAGGGCAGCTCCACTAATTACAAGGTACTATACTTCCAAAGAAAGGTGAAATGTTTTAAGTTTGCCATTGGAAGAACGTTCTTTATTCTGTCACAAACACACATATCTACTGCCCTGATTTCTTAATCCTTATGAGAAAGTCCATACATAAGACTTATTGCTTTTTTCTGTTTCTAAAGGTCAAAAGGACAGTGTGGTTGTACATTGCTATGACCATATGACACATTCTGTTAAATCTGGAGTTATGGCTATAGATTATGATTCTACATATCTTTTAAAAAGTATAACATTTCCTGTATCAGATAACTGATTATTTCAAAATAACTAAATACTTACGAGCTGCTTTGATCTGTCTCTGTGTAGCTTTGTATCTTACATGGCCAAGTCCCAGTACTGCATAATGATCTTGGTTCTGACAAAGACACAAAAGAGAGTCGAGTTTGAAATGGAGCAATATATCCTATCCCTTGTTCTGGCACCCATCTCTGTGTTTTCCAAAGTGGTGTTCCCATGACAGGAGTCCAGTGAGAGATTCTGTATAAAATGAGTTCTGTGGTCATGTAAGTTTGGGAAATATGGACTCTTAATGATGTAAATGCCCATGAGCCTAATAAAGGTTCTGAGGAGTCCTATAATTAAGAGAAAAAAAAAAAAAAAAAATCAGAAACCTGTAAAACCTAGCATTTTCCAAGCTTACTGGATGATAGAACCTTTTTTTCCCTCTTATAACCTATTAATATCCTACAGCCATCCTTAAAGTATAGGCAGGAAGAATTCAGAACTGAAGGGAGCATTATAACAGCCGTAGTAGGTTAGGTCAGGGCAGTAATAGGATAGAACTAGGAGCCATATAGAACAAAGATAACTTAAATAGAAATTTTGAGAAACTGAGGGATAGGGTATCTCTGGATAAAAATACCCGTTTTCATTTCTGCTTTGGTTAACAATGCTGCAAATTTATTGAGAAGCTAAGGTAGCAACGGGTGTAAAGGCTCCTTATAGACCACATAGGGTATATCTAGTATTGGAGAATGAGTGGGGAGGAAGAGCTATTAAGAGCATAAAACATGGGAGGAAACAAATCAAATACAGCAAATTTGTTTCCCTTTAAATTTGGGATTGCAAACTTCCTTATTCATGCCTGGCAATCATACTTTGTTCCAGTTGGTTAACCTTTCCACTAAGATTACTATTACATACTTTCTGTCCTCTAGTCTTTCCTCACACCTCCCAGGCCCTTCTCCACCCTCCATCAATGACCTTGCCTCTCGCTTAACTAAAATATTATCGTACTCAAATTCCAACATCTTTCTACCACCCTATCTGCATCCATACATGTTCTCCCTTTCCCTCCATTCACAGTTCAGAAAAACTATCCTACCAAGACAAATTACTCCATTCTTCCCCTTGGTTCTGAGTAACACCTTCTAATTCTCTCAAATACTAGCATCTTTCAATTATCTCCTAAATTTCAACTGGATTATTTTCATCAGTATAAAAAGATATTCTATAAGTTCTTATTTTAAAAATAACAAAAATCAGAAAAAGCCTTCCATGACCCCCCTTTCAGCCATTGCCCTATTTTTCTGATTCCCATTAAAGTTAAACCTCTTGAAGAAGCTGTTCCCACTAGCATTCATTTTCAAACCATTCCAATCTTGTTCTGCTCTGTTCACTTCCACCCCAGGTGCTACAAAGCTGCTCTCTTCAGTATCAGCTTCCAGGTGTCAAATCCAAGATCACCTACCAATCTGCCCTCACTTGACTTCAACCCTCAGCAGCAGCATATCTTGAAACATTATATTCTTTTAGTTTCTATCAATCCACTCTGTTTTCCTCCCATCTTCCAGGAGCTTTTTAAGTCACTTTTATTAGTTCCTCAATGACCTGCAAAGATCCTGAAGTTTCTTATGGTCTCTATAGTTTCATCCTAGGGGATCTGATTGAATACCAGGGATGGAATATGGTAAGTACCCTATAAATGCTCACAGCTCCCCAATTCACTCGAATGCAAACCTCTCCTGAGCTCAAGGCACAGAGAGCCTCCACCTCTTTGAGCTTGAGGCACACAGTGCCTCCATTTCTTGGCCTAACTTCTTGGCCTGTCACTCTCTACCTTAGTCAACCATTTCCAAATACCAGATTGGTGTTTCAGTTCACCAAAGATGCCAAGCTCTTTCCCTTGAAGGCTTCACACACTAGTCTGTCTGACACATTTTTCCTCATTCTTCACATGGCTGCCATCTTCTCATCCTTCAGTCTCAGCTGAAATATCATCACCCTATTTAAAAGAGACAACATTCTCTCCCCATCATTCTCTCCCCATCTCTGCTCCTTTTTTGTTATTGCTGTTCTCTCTAAAGTACTTAAAAAGTGTCAGTGTTTCAAATTCTCCAGTGCCTTTCCACTGATACTCACTACTCCTGACCTCCTCACCACTCCTTCATTCACTACATTCCAGCCACTTGCTTTCTTTCAGTTCCTGGCACATTCCAAACTTCATTTCTGCATAAGTTCTTTACCTGGAATGCCATTTTCACAGATCTTTGCAAACCATTCAGGCTTTATCTTAAATGTCAACTCCCTGGGCATTCTCCATGTACTCAATCTAAGGCAGTCATCTGAACACTCTATCACATGTCCTCTGTTCTACTTCTTTGCCCAGCACTCGGTGGCCATGTACTTATTATTTGTCTCCTCACTGGAATGTAAGCTATGCAGGAGTGGTGATACTATCTTGTTCAGTACAGTATATTTAGCACCCAGGACAGTGTCTGACACATAGCAGGTGCTTGATCCCTATCCGTTGAATGAAACAATTCATTGAAGAAATGTATAAACCCTGTTTATACCTTGTACTAATGCAAATTACTCTTTTCTATACCAGAGGCCTCCTTCATTCTCTTTCTTTTCTCTCTTGTAGATCTCAACATTTCTCAATTCTTTGTCTTCTTGATCTTGCCTTTTCCTCAAGTTTTAATTTCTCTCATTTTCTTTACAACCCAGCTTTGAAAGATAGTGTTGCACACTTAGGTCTCTACTTCATCACCTTCTAATAACTCTTCAACCCACCGGCATCTCTTGTCATCCCAACCATTTTACTAGCACTGCTCCTGTGTGGTCATCTGAACTTCATTTGCCAAACCCAGTGGCTTTTTATCATTATTTGGTATGAGTCGGACTGCTCTCTAAAGCAGTGACACAGTGATCGCTTTTCATTCTTGAGACTTCTTCCTCCCTTACTTTTTGGAAGAGTATAGTACCTGATGTTTAATAAACCTTTGTTGAGCAGATGTTTTCTTCTGTTATCTTTCTACTTCATTCATCCTTAGGATACTTTGCTGTTTCTTGTCCTCTGACTACTCCTTAAATATCCATGCTCCTCGGTGTTCAGTAGTTTTCTTTTAAAACTGATGATGATGGCAGAAGAAATCAGCTCACACTTTGCGTGCCTCTTTACTTTTTTGGGTGCCTTACCTCATTTAATAGTCACAATAACCTGAGATAGAAACTATTATCTTCCATCTGTTTTGAATTTATCATGTGCCCACACACTAGATTAAGTGCTTTATATGCCTCATTTCATTAATCCTCACTATAATCCTTTGAGCTGTTAGCAAACTTGTTGTACCCATAAGGGAAATGAGGTATAGCGATGTCAGGTAACTTTCCCAAGGTTCCAGCACACTAAATGGGCAGAACAAGATTTGAATCCAGGTACTCTAATTTCCAAACCATATGAATTTAGGTATTATTAATATATTGGTACCTACTTAAACAATATAATACCCATTTGTCTATATTCTTCTCTATATTGGCTGATATAATTCAATTTCCCACAGCCTCAATTACTACCTATGTGCTAACAACTTGCAAGTATTTTTGGCTCTAACCTCTTCTCAGAGTCACAGACCATCTCCTAACCATGTACTAGACAACTTCATCAGTATGTTACTACAACCTCAATTTTGACATAGCCAAACTTGAACATAAATACCACATTACCCACAAACTTCCTTTTACTGCATCCCAGGTTGGTGACTGGGATCACTCTAGCATGTCACTCAAGCCAAAATGTTCACAGGTCTTCTGAATACAATCCCTTCTCTTGTGCCACATAGCCGAAGTCACCAAGATCTGTGAAGTCTGACCTCACCCCCAGATTTGTTCCCTCTTCCTCAAAACCCAGCCACAAATTTAGTTCAAGCATCAAGCACTCATTCACAGGCTTGGATTACTGTACTAGGCTTATAAAAACAAACTATTCCCTTCCCTTCCAGGCCTGCCTTTCCTTTTCAAGCAATTTTCTGTACTACTAGAATTACTTTTCTAAAATTAGTTTAGAAACTTTTGATGACTTCTTACTGCCCTGAAAATAAAACGTGAAAATCTTTTTTAGCATGGCATAGAAAGAACACTACGGAGTTTCGTCTAGAGTCTGTTTCAAGTGGAATTTCTCACCACCATCCCTCCAATACCCTATTCTAGTTTTCACTAATCCCCCAAAAGGCGGTGCATACTCTTTTGGACTCCTTTGAATCTTTGTGTATCTATTCCTTCTACCCAGAATGCCTTTTCTCTCTTGTCTGATTCACAAACTGCCCCTCATCCTTTTGACCAGCTTAAACATTATCTTCTCCGTGAAACCTTTCTAGAGTTCTCCAGCAGAGAAGGTATCCCATGGCTAATGCTATCCAGCTCAGGGCTTAACAATAAACAGGTACTCAATTATGTTTATCTTGTTGAAGCATCTTAAAATACTATTTAAAATAGAAAACTCATGAGAAAATTATCTATCTCTAGCAAATCATCTGAATGAACAAAAGAGTCACATACTAAATACCTTCCAGTCCTTGGGATCAAGTGTCTTCAGCATGGGAAATTCTTCTAACTGCAATTCTTCATCTTCCGATTCCTCTGATAACTCTTTCTTATCCTCTAGTTCCTGAAAAGAGGCAGAAGCATTTCTGTTTCTCCTCTTAACAAAAGCTTCAAACCATCTTCCCACAGGTTCAACTTGACAGAGTGTTGAGGCTGTGATTGAAAGCATTAAGAGAGGCTTCAATGCATTGTATGGAATAAATCTGTTTCAAGGCAACAAATAAGATCAAAACAATGATAGCGCATCAGAGTATAATTTTAAAAACATCAACTAAGAAGATAATTTCAATAATTTAGTTGACATAAGGGTTAGAATATATAATAATTCCTTAGTATTTACAGAGTATTCAATCAACCTCTTCTAATTATCTGACAGAACAAACCATCAGTGTCAACAATAAATCACTGTTTTTCTGCGGATATGACAAGAAGGTGAGGAACAGGGAGAAATGGTGCAAACTAATTTACTTTTAAGCCAATAATTGTAATAAAGCAACAAATAATAATCATAAAGAGCTAGACTCATCAAAAACGAAAAAATCTTGAGGATGTGGGGATAGCTCAGCAGGTTGAGTGCTTGCCTTGCAACCCTGAGGTCCAGGGATCAAATCCCAGCTCAGGCTTGTGAAAACCTATATGCTGAACTGTGTGCAGCACAACTGTAACCACCAAAATGAGTGTGTGTGTTTGTGTGTGTGTGTGTAAAAATTCTTGCCTCCCACTTGGGAGGCCCCCAGTTCAGTTCCCGCCCCTTGAGGTCCTATAGCCACCTGTGTGGAATGAAACTATGTCACAACTAATGATGTACAACTATGGACACTGCTCTGGACCCTTCCCCCCTTCTCTCTCTCCTGTTCTCTCAAACAACAAAATAAATTTTAAAAACAAAACCAAAAATATCTTGTAAAAAAAACCTCAAAATATTGTAATTATTAAAATCTTGAATTCAAAAAGCTTTTTAAAATTTCAAGAATTCACTAGGAGTGATTTGTTCTGAAACTGTTACAGAGTTAATGTGCTACAGTGTAACAAGCTCTGGATCTGAAATCAGAAGTACTGGATTTTAGTTTTGGTCTGATAATTACTATCTATGTGAAAAGAGTCAGAGATGTCTTCAACTCAAAATGGGAACAATTATGGTTCCTTGGCAGATCAAATGATAAATCATGAAGGCACTTGGAAAAATCACTAACTGTTGTATAAAGTAAGGCTCTATCATTATTCCTGGGAGGAAGGCAACTGGAAAACACTTCAAGAAATTAATTCCAGTCAGAAAAGAAGTGAACATTTTAATTTCATATTCCATAGGAAAGCAAAAAACTTTACTCTGTTCAATAACTCAGATGTAAGACTTCCCTTGTACCTAATGACTTACATTTTTCTCAAAATAACTGACTTTTCATGTTTCAATTGATTTGGGAAATTAAGATTTTCTCTACCATACATCAGAGAGGATTCAAACAGTTTGTTCAAGAAGTACTACCTGTGCAGTGTGAGTGTGTCTTTTAAGAACATTACCTTTCAAACCTTTCCCTCTAGTTTTAAGATTTCACATAGAAATTTCTTTGGGTACAAAGCAACACTTGCCATTATACGTTCAAAAATAACATTCAACAAGTGTTTACATAAGCGGCTATGACAATTAATGTAGACCACTGAAATTGGAGACTCTAAGTTTACAGTATCAAAGACTGTTTCCGGGCTACAAATCTATGAACATATAGCAAGCAGGACAAATATCACTTAATGAATATCTTTAAAAGTCTTTCTACACGGACCTTACCAGCAGCACAGGAAAAGGTCTTTTCATACTGAGTATGAGGGGCACTGTCTGAGTTACGACGTTTATAAAATAACCCGGAGCAAACGGAGAAGAAAGGTGTCAGAGCACCAGCAGCAAAGCGCTGTACGACCTCACGCACGTGGGGAACTCGAAGCGGGCAGTCTCTTGCTGTAGGCACAAAGATGCTTATAGAACCTTTTTAGGGTACTGGGGGGTTGAGTCAGAGGCCGCGACAGAAGGAGTAAACTGTAGGGGCAGAAAGATGCCCCCTTCCTTCCTTCCAGTCTGGGGAAGGATTACGGTATAACAGGGAGCAAAAGGGTACTGGTCACAGCCCCACACGTCCGGGAGCCAGTAGTCAGGGGTAAGGATAGAGAGATTGCGGGGTCGAGGAGGTGGAGGACTGAGACAGGGATGGCTAAGGCGGGGCGGAGCCGGGGTTGAGTGCACACGTACCAGAGGTCAGAGCGTGGGTGATGGCGGTGCACTGGCCGTCTGCAGCGCTCGGCAGGAGCAGCATGATGGCGCCGGGGCCAGCCTCGCAGGCGCAGCGGTTCGCGTCCCAGACGGAGGGTGCTTAGCTTCCCTTCCAGCTCTACCTCCTGGTCCGAGCCTCGCGCCTTGGCTGTGAGACGCCCAGGAACCGGCGCATGGAGACAACCAGTAACTACTTCCGGGATGGATCTTTCGTGGTACGGAGGCCAAATTCACCCCCACCCCGCCAACGTGTGCAGCAGCCTAGTTCTTTCAATGACTGAGATCCGGCTGGAGACCAAGACTCATAAAAGGAAGGTTCCCAGATACATCAGTTCCCAGGTAGAAAGGATTACGTATTTTCATCGTTCAAATGCAATATGTCGAACATAATTTTCTGAAGCAGATCTTAGTATTTTCTTTTTAAGTTACTACCATTCTCTAAGTTACTCTGAACTTAACCGCTTATTTTTCCTTGCAGCGCCACTTGTATAATCAAAAACGAAAAGATGTTAGTATTGAGAACAGTGATTATAGTCTATACATCCACAGAGAATTCTGTACATATACCTGTAATGCATGTGGTTACCTAAAAATAATAGCAGCTAACATTTGTTGTGCTGTTACTCAGTAATTTACCTACATTATTTCATTCAATCCTCATAATATTGGAGAACCTCTTCTCTAGCGCTAGATTCTAACCCAAGGCCAGCAACGTTTTTTCCTGGTCTAACAGCATGACATTTTTTTGTAAAGATATAAACAATTATAGGACTCTAGAACTTGTTGAATGTATAATAAAATCAATTGTACTCCTATATTATTCCTTTTTAGACTGAGGTCAAAAGCAAAAACTAGCAAAAGAAAATCATTGGGTGAAAATTCACTCCCTATTCCCCCATTTCTCCCAATTCTTCAGCACTCCCTCTAGGTGGGGCAAAATGAGACTTGATGTGCCATTCTTTGGGAAAGAGCACCGGAATTAGCACATTATTCTCTAGGAATAAATTTTCACTGTTAAATACATTGATTCGGCCTGTAATTCTGCATGACAAGACTGTCACTTTGTTGACATTTCAAAAATTAAGCTAATTATCTCCCTTAATTCTTTTCCAGACCCCCTTTTATTATTTTTATTTTTTTAAGATTTATTTTTAGTGTTTTGACAGAGAGAGAGAGAGAGAGAGAGAGAGAGAGAGAGAGAGAGAGATACAGAGAGATTCAGAGAGATTCAGAGACAGAGAGAAGGGGGAGGGCCCAGAACAGTCTACGTAGTTGTACATCATTGGTTTTCCAACATAGTTTCACTCCACAGGTGGGCGCATGGCTGCACAGGGCAGGAGTCTCACCCCGGTGAGAACTGAACTGGGGAGCACTCCCCAGTTCAGCATATGGGTCCACTCGGGCCTGAGCCGGGATTCGATCCTCAGTCCCCGGGGCTGCAAAGTGAGCACTTAACCCACTGAGCCATCCCGGCTTCCCCAGACCTCCTTTTATAAATTAATGTAACCACTGTTAAAGCAGGCTCAAAGTCCCAGAGTAACCTGGCTCTATTTCCTTAATAAAATAATATTTTAATAACTTTTTTACACCTTCCTCTTCCAGTCTCACCATCATCTCTAAGGTCATGGAGGTTTTTTTTTTTGTTTTTTTTTTAATTATGGCAAAATGTACAAAACATAAAATTCACATCTTAGCCATTTTAAAACGCAAAGTTCAGTAGCGTTAAGTACATTCACTGTGTTTGACATTCTAGCTTCAGAACTCTTTCATTTTGCTAAACTGAAACTCTGTATCTATTAAGTAACTCCACATTTCCATTCCCATCCATCCACTCACTCACACACCCTCACACACATCCTGCAACCACCATTCTTTCTGTCTCTATGATTTGACTACTCCAGGAATCTAAGTGGAATCATACAGTATTTGTCTTTTTTGTGACTGATTTACTCACTTAGCATAATGTTACAATTGTGGTGTGTTGGAATCTTTCCTTTTTTTTAAGATTTATTTTTATTGTTTTTGACACAGAGAGAAGGGGGAGGGCCCAGAGCAATCTCCATAGTTGCATGTCATTAGCTTTCTACATGGTTTCATTCCACAGGTGGGTGCAGGGCTGCACAGGGTGGGAATTGGGCCAGCGGACTCTCACATGGGAAGCTCGCCCCTGTGAGAACCTTGAGAACCGAACTGGGGGCACATCCCAGTTCAGTATATGGGTTCACATGGGCTGGGGCTGGGATTCAATCCTCAGACCCTGGGGCTGCAAGACAAGCACGCAACCCACTGAGCCATCTCGGCATCCCTGAATATTTCCTTTTTAAGGCTGAGTAATACTCCATTGTATGTACATTTTATCTATCCATTCATCTGTCAATTGGGTTGCTTCCACTTTTTGGCTATTGTGAATAATGCTGCTATGAATACAGAGATACAAATCTCTCTTGGAGATCCTGCTTTCAATTATTTTGGGTACAATCCCAGAACTGGAATTGCTGGATCATATGGCAATTCTATTTTTAATCTTTGTAGGAACTGTCATACTGTTTTCCATAGCAGGTACATCACTTTACTTTCCCACTAACTGTGCACAAGATTTCTATTTTCTCCACATTCTCATCAATACTTATTTTCTCTTTATATTCGATGTAGTATCTAATGGTGTTTGATTCACACTTCCCCAATGGCTCGTAATGTTGAATATTTTTTCATGTTCTTGTTGGGCATTTCTGTTCCTTTCTTTGGAGAGGTGTCTATTCAAGCCCATTCCCCACTTTAAAAAATCAAGTCGGTTGTTTTCTTGTTCTTGAGTTGTAGTTCATTATACATTCTGGATATTAACCCATTATGAAATATCTGATTTGCAAAAATCTTCTCCCATCCTGTACATTGCATTTTCACTGTATCCTTCAATGCTCAGAAGGGCCAGACTTTTTTTTTTTCATTTTTCGTTTCTAAATTCTACAATTGTCTCTTAACTGTTCTCTTCCATTCCTCATCTCTCAAACTCCATGCTTTCCCCTTCCCTGTGCCTGAGGAGTGGTACCACTCTTGCGTTGGTAGCAGGCTCAAAAACTGAAACCATTTACCTCATCCTGAGTTAATATCAAATTAATGAACAATTCCTATTTACCTTCACTCTATTTTGTGGAACTAGTCACTATTATTGCGTAACTAATATACCAGGTACTTTACAAATGCTTATTTAAAGCCCCCCAAATACTGTAGAGATTAAAGAAGTTATCCAGGAGTGCACAGTAAATAATTGACTAAATCAGGATTTAAACTCCGCGACTGAGCTAGGCCTGGTCTTGAAATCTGTTGCTCAGAGAACTTCGCAATGGCGAGGGCCAGGGTAACAGGGAATTCATTCTTTTTATTTCTCGTAATGGGACCTGGATGCCAGTACTGTCTACATTGGTTCTCTTAACGCTTCTACAGTGCCGACTAAAGGGGCCGGGAGCTGTCTTTACTTCCGGGTAGGAAAGTTAAAAGTGGGCACCACCGGAAGCGGGGAAGGTGCTGTGTAATCGCCGGGTAGTTGAAGCGTTTGGCTTTCCAAAAATGCCGGACTACCTGGGTGCCGATCAGCGGAAAACCAAGGAGGAGGAGAAGGAAGACAAGCCCATCCGAGGTCAGTTGACACGGGCTGGAGGTCTGGGCTGGGGTTAGGACCCTGGAGGGAGGCTGGATTCCTGCTTGGCGCTCGGTCCCTTTGTGTCGCTTGTGATTTGGTCTGGTCGGCAGCAGGGTTGGCCTGTCTGCCTTCTCTGTCACCCTCATCCCGTTCCAAGTTCTGTATTCATCTCCCGCTGGTCAAAATATTTAGTCATATTAAGCTCTCAGGTCTTGAATAAGTCACGCACCCTGCATGGCCTTGTAGGCCTTGAAAAATTCCTCCGCCTGGCGGTGCTTGGTTACCCGAATCCTCTTTTACTGTCCCTCCTCCCTCTCAAGTGAGACAGCTAGATGCTGTCACTGGGTAGCCAGGATCCTGAGACATAATTTTCATTAAAAACAGACAGACAAACATTATTTTGACTAGATAATATATTTACATGCCTAAAACTCAAAAACTCAAAAGGCAGAAAACAGTACATTGAGAAGTCTCATCCTGGGCCCCAACCATCCATTTATCCACCGAGGCAACAAATATTGCTATTTTGCGTTATCTTTCTAGACATTTTCAATGCACGTACAAGCAAGCTTGTGTGTGTGTGTATAGCTTTTTTACCAATCTTAATATATTTTAGGAATACGTATTATATAGAGAATTAGTGTTGTCTCTGCTGCATAGTATCGTACTCCATTGGGCATGGGAGGGCTGTCTGGAAAATATCCAGCCGATGTCAGCATAAGGAGAAGGGTTACATGGCTGGATACTTTCCGGACAGCCCTGTACAGTATTGTATGTCATTATTATTGATGGTCATTTATATGTCTTCCAATCTGTTGGCAGTTATAAAGCAATGAATAACCTTGTTCATGTAACTTTTACCACATGCACAAATACAAGCTGTAGAGTAAATTTTAAGAAATGGAGTTGTAATTTTGATCTGGCCAAATTACTCTCTTTAGAGACTATACCACTTTTACCCACATTTTAATGCATGATTTCTTTTCAGTAGACAGACCCTTTTGTAGTCTGATCTTTATTCTCTTTTCTTCTATTGTTCTTTATAGGCTGTTTTTAAGTTCTTCTGGTGGTTTTTCCCTGTCTTTTCTCCTGTTCTTTTCCTAAGCAACTTCAACCTCTCCTAGCTCATTTTCTTCTCTATTTCCATCTTCCCTCCAAAGAAAGATTCTTCTTTACTTTAATCCCATTTTGTTTCCCTTGAAAATATTTTGGGGTACTGCAAATCTCAGATACTCAGTCACCTAATGGAAAACTTAGACAGAATTTGACATTTCATCAGTGTATTTCTCTGGGCATATTATCTTTCTGTAAATGTATTAATAAATTTACCCCTGGACACAGTTATGACTAATGTGTATAGAATTTTATGTGCTTCTTCATCCACATCTTATTTATTCTTTATAGCAACACTGTGAGGGTAAATTAGTATTATTGCTCTTTGTCAGATGAGAAAACTGATGTCCAGAGAGATTAAATGGTTTTTCCAAAGTTACTTAGCAAATACATGACCTTGTTGGGCCTAGTGCCTGGTTGTTTTGATCTCAAACTCTGTTCTTTGGGTTCCCTATTGTTTTGTCACATCACTTGAGACTCTTCAGCTTCTATGTTACATTTTTTTTTTTTTAAATCTGCCTTTACCCAATTAGATAAAATATCCTTGATTCCAGGAACTATGTGATGGTTGCATTTATATCATTATGACTTTGCAAATTTTTCTCACTCAACTAATGCAGTTTGAATTAAGCTGCTTTAGTTTGTTAGCTCTAACTTGTATTCGAATCTCATAAATATTATCTTTTTTCTAGCTCTGGATGAGGGGGACATTGCCTTGCTGAAAACTTATGTAAGTTTTTCAGTGTCCACAAAATAGGGACATTTTATGTTGAAAAAAGAACTTTTGTTGGTATTGCTCTTCCAAAATAATTAGAAGAGGATATCTAGGACGTTTATAGTAATCCTAACTGAAGAAAGTTACCTACCTACAGTTTCTGTCTAGAATAGATCAGAGTGTCAATATTCAGTGTGTCTAAGTGTATACATTATTATTAAACTAAATTAAAGTGTGGTACTATATTGAAAGATATTTGAAATAATTTACACAAATGTTTACTGTATTTAAAATAACTGTTAAATGTTTTTGTAGTTTAATAAATTGTTCACATCTGCATATTCTAATTAAACTGATCTTTATCTCCTAGGGTCAGAGCACTTACTCTAGGCAGATCAAGCAGGTTGAAGATGACATTCAACAACTTCTCAAGAAAATTAATGAGCTCACTGGTACGTATGTGTATGTGTGTATATATATGAGGACTGTCTGGACAGTATCTAGCCATGTATTATGAAAAGTAGAGGTATTTATGCCTGGATTTTTTTTCGAGAAGCCCTCATATATTATACTGTTTCCTCTCTTTAAATGTAATGTGTTAATTGTATCAAAGGAGTTTAAATACCAATGTTGCTTTTTCATGAATTATAGATTTTAAAAATTATCCTTTTAGGAAATTGGACCTCATTTAATAATCTCTTTCCCTACCTTTTACAACCAAGTTTAATGCTTAAGCGGTTAAGAAATAACATCATCCTTTAAACGAGTAATGTTTCTATTGGTCAAAGCAAAGTTCAGTAAGCTAATAAATATGTTTCTTATTAAATATATCTTACATGGTATTGCTTGACATAAGTGGACTATTGCCTTGGATTTGAAAACTTTCTTCTTGGGAACTTGAATGGTAAAGTTCTATAGTATTTGACCACAAATAAATATTAATTATTGCATTAAATTTTTGGTTTGTGACTACTTAGGGTGGTGGTTTTCAACTGGGGCCATTTAGCCTCTTCCCTCCACCCCAGTATGTTTGGCAGTTTCTAGAGACATTACCGGTAATTCTCTTGGGGGAGGCAATGCTAGTGACATCTAGTGGCTAGAGTCTAGGGATGCTGCTAACCATCCTATAATGCACAGACCACCCCCCACAATGTGTTACTCAGTTCAAAATGTCATTGGTGCTGAGGTTGTGAAAGCTTGCTAGGGTGTTGTATTACACTTCAGTGAATTTTGTAATTTTTTTTTTTTTGGTAGGTATTAAAGAGTCTGACACTGGTTTGGCTCCACCAGCACTGTGGGATTTGGCTGCAGATAAGCAAACACTCCAGAGTGAACAGCCTTTGCAGGTTGCTAGGTATGCTCCATGTAAATTTATTTTTATCTATTTTCAGGCACTTTTTAAAGTCTTAGGGATAATATGGTAGTTCATAAAGAATTCTTCTCATTCTGAATAAATAAAGCTTTCTATAAAAATTTCATGCCTTAAACAATTATTCAAGAAGTAAAGATATAATCATATAAAAGATTCAGACGATACAGAAAGACACAGAATGAAGGTAAAAGCCTTCCTTCCCATCCTTGCTGTCCTATCCTTTCCTCGGATGTAACAACTACTGAAAATAGTCTAGTCCTTTTAATCTTGCTGTGTAGCTACATCCTTCTAATATATTAAAACTTAGGTCAGTATTCAGTTTTTTTTTTTAAGGATTTATTTTATTGTTTGAGAGGAGAAGGAGAGAGAAAGGGGGAGGGCACAGAGCAGTCTCCATAGTTGTACATCATTAGTTGTAACATGGTTTTATTCTACATGGGTTGATGTGGGGCCACGTAGGGTGGGAACTGAACTGGGGGCCTCCCACATGGGAGGTGAGAACCTTAGCTGCTGTGCCATCCTGACAGTTATCAGTTGTGCCACAGTTTATATAGGTTTGCACGGGTTGGATCCAGGAATTAAACCCTGGACCTCACGATTGTGAGGCAAGCGCTCAATCACTGAGCTATCCTGGCATCCAATATTTTTATAATTACAGCTCAGTACATTCTAGTCACAAAATGCCAAGTAGTAAACTATGATTACTTTTCTTTTAATTTTGCCTTCTTTTTTCATTTGCCTGTGTTTTAACTGTATATTCTTAACATCCTAATTTTTTCTGATTATCTAAATTGCTCTTCAGATGCGTTAGGTCCATCAGGTTTTCTGTCATGTATACCTCAGGTGCATGAACTCTAGCACACATTGTCTCAGGTTCATCTTCCTGAAGAAATCTCTCCCAGCACTTTCTGACCTGTTTCTGTTTGACCAGATGTCCTTTACACCTGTTAAGTCACGATCATCCTGTGACTTCTTACCCTGGAGGTTCCTTTTGCCACCCTCCTGATGGCTTGTATACCAACTCTTTTTGGTTTACTGGCACCCTCATTAGGTGGGCTATATTCTCTGATAGCTTCCTGAAAGAGGGAAGTAATTTGGGAGGTAATATTTTGAGACCACATATGTCTGAAAGTATCTTGGCTGGTATAAAGTTACTGCTCCTTCAGAATTTTGGAGACATCTTTCCATTGTATTCCACCTCCTGGTGTTATTAGTCTGAAGCCATTGATTCCCAGTCCTGTATATATGACCTGTTTCTCCTCTGAAAGTTGTAGGGTCTCCTTGTTCTTGCATGTTCTGAAATATGATGATGATGTGCCTCTTGGTATTGGTCTGTCTCATCAAGGTGCTGGGCTCTCATATCCTTCAGTGTGGCAGATTTTCTTTTATGCTACATGTCTGATAATCTTACTTTGAGCTTTAGTTTTAGTGGGAAACCAAAGCGCTTATAGAAGCTCTAGATCCAGTAGTGAAGTATGTTGATCCTAAGCTTCACTGTAATTTATATGGCTGGCTGTTTAGCTGGGGAGCCTTCAGTATCAGTACCTTTAGATTTGCATTTGGATGATTATTTATGCCAGAGAAATTTTTAATCTGTTGTCTCCAATTTCCAATATTTTGGAAGAACAGCAGAGATAAGAAGGCTAAGGAATTTTAGCAACAGGTTTACTTCTATTTACTTACTTCTCCTTTCTCACCTACCTACCCTCCTTATTTTCAATAAAATATCAACCACCACTACCCTCACCCTACCTCTTACCCCTGGCATATTATTTATTTCTTTTTAAGTATTGGAGTTTATTTTTTAATTTATTTCTATTGTTTTTTGTTTTGGACAGAGAGAAAGAGACAGGGAGAAGGGGGAGGGCCCAGAACAGTCTCCATAGTTGTACACCATTAGTTTTCAATATAGTTTTACTCCACAGGTGGGCACAGGGCAGGAACTGGGCTAGGGGCCTCCTGCATGGACCCTGGCAAGAACTGAACTGGGGACATACCACAGTTCAGCATATGGGGCCAGAATTCGATCCTTGGACCCTGGGGCTGCAAAGCTAGCACTCAACCTGTTGAGCCATCCCAGCATCTCCACGCTCCCCCCCCCCCCTCCGCCTCTCCAGCACTTCTTGAGAACTTCTGTTTTACTATTTCCAGAGTATTTTCATCACCCCCAAAGAAACTCCATTCCCATTAACAGTCCCTATTCCCCCCTCTCTGGTCCCTGGCAACCACTTATCTACTTTCTGTCTCTACGGATTTGCCAATTTTGGATATTTCATATAAATGGAACCATTTCATATAAATCTATGACCTGTTTCTGGCTGCTTTCATTTAGCATAATATTTCAGGATTCATCCCTGTTGTAGCATGTGTGAGGATATCATTTCTTATAGCCAAATAATAGCCCAGTCTAATTACTCTCTTCATTGATATTCCCTATTTGATGTGACATTGTTCTCATATTTCCCATTAATTGTTTAAAAATGGCTTCCTTTAGTATTTAAAAAAAATACCGGTATATTTATGCTACTGTTTAAAGTTTTTGCTTTTTTTGTGGGGGAAGCTGGGATGGCTCAGTGAGTTAGGCACTCACTTTGCAGTGCCGGGACCGGGATGCTGAACTGGGAGCTCTCCCAGTTCAG
>PVKE010004146.1:0-66626 GCA_004027555.1 Craseonycteris thonglongyai
TGGAGTATCCCTTCTGGGGTTTGGCACTCACTTTCCTTCCCCGCAAAAGGGTATGCCTGGCAGAGGCCTGTGCCTGGGCAGCAGCTATCTGCTCAGAGTGGGGAGCCCACTTCTGCCTTCTGAACCCGCTCACTCCTGTGGGTGCCATCGCAGTACGGGGGCTTCTGAGTGGCCTTGCAGGTACATAGGGCCACCAGGCAGGTCTCCTGGGCCTTGAACTTGAGCGGGAAGAGGCCAGTGCGTTGGAAGAAGTGGGAGCCATCACAGAAGGGCTGTTGAGGGAAAGAAAGAAGTTAGAAAACCCATCCCCACCTGCTGGGACTGGGCAGGTCTGGGAAGGAGCACACCTGTGGTGAGGACTCAGGCTCCATAGCGACAGTGCAGGTTCATTAGTTTACCTCATGCAACGTGAGTGATAAAAGTCCCAAGGAAATGAATAATGGTTATTATGCGCTTTGCATGTAGAACGTGTTCAGTAACTCGAGGTCCTAGAGTCTAGGACATAAGGACAGTATTTTCAAGGTGAAATTAGATCTTGGATATCAACATTGTTTACACTGAGGTGTTTTTTTTTCTCCCAATGGCTTGGTGTCTCCACTGGTTCATGAAATTCATTTCTATCCCCATAGTCTTGAGGTAAAAACTCTGGGTGGGAGAGAGCCGGTGTGCATCACAGGGCTTTAAGGTTGGAGTACCAAGGTGGTCAGCTCTAGGAAAACAGGGCATATTAAAGGGAGTTGATGTTACAGGGAGGACAGGGATGTCCCCAAGCGAACTGGCTGCCTGGTGCCAGCATACGTGGGCTGTCCGGAAAGTACCCAGCCATGTAACCGTTCTCGTTCTATTGATAGTGGCTGGATTTTTTCCGAATGGCCCTCGTATACTGTTCCATCCAGGGAGGTGTTCAAGCAGAGACAGGGTAATGGAGACCAAGGTCCAGAACTTACTATTGGTGGGCCTTTTGACCTTGGGGTCGGTGGGATGGAAGGAGAGATGAGGGAAATATGCAAATAAGTCAACCACCAGTTCCCAGAGGGCAGGAGGCAGAGAGGCCAAGCCACACTCCAGCTGACATTCCCTTAGCTCTGCTCCACCCTCATGAGGACCTGCTTAAAGTCAAATCTGGCAAAGCAGAGCTGCTGGAACCATGCCACGCAGCTCGGGGGGCGGGGGGCGGGGTGCAGTTAAGAGCTCAGGAAGGAACGGCCCAGAGGCTAAGACTATGGGGCAGTTTGCTGCTGGATGAGAGGCTCCTGAGGCAGCCAGGGTGACAAGCTGTGACAGGCAACCTGGGAAGTCAGGGAAAGAAAGAGGAGGCTTTCAGGAGAAGACACCAGGAAGGGCTTTGGGGGCAACGGAGCTGGGCAGGGTTCCCAATGTTGGGGTCCCAGGCCTGGGAAACTTTGGCCCCAATGCTGCCTGGGAGGAACAAGGAGAGGGAGCAAGACAGATGAGCCTCTTAGTGCTCAGAGAAGCCCTGACTGCCTGAGGAGACACCAGAGGCAAAGTCCAAAACCTGGGGCTCCACCCATGAGACTGTGTGACTGAGTTTCTCTCTCTGGGCTCATCTCAAAGGGTAGATGCAGAGAACTAAGTTCAAGGCTGTGGGTGGCGCTGGACTGAAAGTATTCTTCCCCAACCTCCCTTGTCCCTCAGCTATGAGTGAGGGGAAAAGGACCCATCATGAGTGAGATCTCCCAGGAGACACCCTACTGTTTCAACCAGAGGCATCACATGTCAATGGGAGAAGGGTAGGGGTCTCACCTGCTTCTTGCTACGGCCACAGACACACCACCTGTAGGTTTTTCCTGCTACCAGCTCCACCTTAATGGGTGTTTTCAGGGCCACCACAGACTTGGCTGGGACTTTGGGGAACCATTTGGCCTGTGGCAGGGAAGATAAGGGACTTGGGGTCAGCCCAGACCCTACGGCCTTGTCCAGTTTCCCACTGTCCCTGGCTGGTGGCAGACTCCTGCAGGGGGCTGATCTGATGCCACCCAACAAGGACATCCCACCCACAAGGCACCACAAAGATACTTAACTCCAATCAGGGAAGGGATTTCAAGGCCATGCAGGCATTCAGGTTTTGGGGCTCAGTTGTCTGCCCTTCAAACCCTGGCTCCACCTGGGTGCTAGGGAGGGGAGAGCCAGGATCCTGGCAGCGGAAGTAAACCAACTGCACCTGGGGCCTGGTTTTTTCAGGCACTGCTGTTCCCAGCACAGAAGTCCCCTGCTCTCTGCCCTGTGGTCCAGCCTCCGTCCCCTGAGCCATGGGGAGGTGGCTATAGGCAAGGCACTCCCAGGACAGCGTTCCGGAAGCGGGACTGACCCTTTTTGGTTCCATTCTCTGGTCTCTACCTGGGGATCTCTGAGCCTGGGGAACTTGGGCGGAGAGAGCAGGGGAAACGGGGTACTTACCAGCCAGGAGGAGATGTCCCGCCGCTGGTTCAGCTTCTGCAAGGAACACAAGTCGGTGGTTTGGAAACAAACAAAAAAAGTCAATAGAAAGCAGAGAACTTCCTAAGGTAAGTCATCCGGGAGGGAAGAGACGATGGCTTAGGGGATTCAGAGAAATGAGAAGGTATGAAAATGGGGTCACAAGCGTTAGGAGAGTCGCTGGGGAGCTGCTGGCACCCAGCAAGCGCTCAGCGAGGGCTGCAAAGCACAAGACGACGCGAGGACTTGGGGGGACGCTCAGCTCTGGGACAGGAGGGGCGGGGCATGGGAGGGGGCATTGGGCGAGCAGAGGAAGGGTCTCGCCGGGCGGGATGCTCACCCAGGCCGCCGGTCGCAGGAGCGCGCCCACGCCGCCCATACTGGTCGCCCCCACGCCGCGCCGGCTCCGCCCCGCGCCCGGGTCACCTTACCGTTTCCCCCGCCTCCGGGCCGGTCGGGCCCCGCCTTGGCCCGGAAGGCGACGCGGGGTTCCGTTCGAGCGTAGGCCCGGGGCCTGCGGGGTCCGGCCCAGCTCAGCCGCCGGAAGCCCAGCCCAGCAGCTCCTCGGGTCCCCGGGGGAAGGTGGATGGGACTCTCCAGGAGCCCGTTGGTACAGGCGTGTCTGCGGAACCACCCGCAGAGCATCGCCTCTCATTTTCTTGCCTGCTCCCCGCAGCCCTGTGAGTGGGAACGCTTCTGGGAGCCGTTTTCTCCTGCCCTCTAAGGCCGGGAGTGTTTCTGGAAGTGCAGGGCGGGTACATCTCACTCCCTAGGGAGCTTGTTCTTTAAGATTTCTGCCGGCTCGGCCTACACATCACATCCGTGTGGGTGGGGCACAGGTAGCCTGAGTGCTCAATATGCAGCCTGGGTACTTTGTACATTCTTGTGGCCAGTTATTCTGAGTGCCTGAAGAAATGTAATAATTTTCCTCCTCATCCCGCTTCTACAGTTGCCCCTTTCCCTTCAATAAAGCCAGACAAAGCTGGGTCTCCGGATTTTTTTGTAAAACATTCTTTTATTAAAAGAACAAGTGCTGTATACGAACTGCCCTTCGTACAAATAACATCCGTTATACAAAGATACAAGATCCGGGTTATGCACAATTCCAGGCTTGGAGGTGGCAGAGGGGGAATTGCCTTGAGGGCTGAGGATATAAAGGAGGTTTTAGAAAGAATGAAAAAGGAGCCCTGGGTTTTCAAACTGGCTTCCCCTCCCTGCTCCCCTAGGAAGGGTCTGCTACATTGAGACAGGCTGGGATGGGAAGGGGGTTTGGAGTCCATTTGGAGTCTCCAGTCCCACTGCCTAAGTATGAAGTTGGGCTGGAGGAAACAAGCAAAGGGCAATGAAGGCACCCCACAGTCCTCAACTTTTCAGTAGATCAAATCAAGAGTGGTAGAGAGTGAGACACTTATTCAGATTGATGTGACTAAAGGGAGCCAGGGGTTGGGCCCCTACCTTCTTCCAAATTCCCACCTGAAGTGACTTTAATCCCTCCAGGAACCCCGATCCAGGAAAATAAGCTGGGCTAAAGAATTGGGAGCAAGCTGCCTACCCCTAACTGGCCCACCACACACCAACGAAGCAGCTGGCAACTAGCAGGGGGAGCCTGTGCCTTTGAAAACTTGTCTGCATTCTCAGAGCTGACCCCTGGCTGGCTCCCCTCGCTGGTCTAGGCCCTTCCCAGGAGTACTTCCCTAGAACTCAGTACAAGACAGCAGGTGTGTGCTCATCAGCCTCAAGGTAAGGGCACCTGGAGGCAGTAGTAGACACAAGAGGCTGAGGGAAAAAACATACAGGAAAAGCTTTTAGGGAGCACCCTTTAAAGTGTCATTGTCAATGGAGAGGATCCATCAGCTCTGAGCTAAGACAATGCTATGGAAACCCTCCAACCCTGGGCACAGCCCTGTACTCACACCACATGTCACACACACAGCGACAGACACACAGCCACATGGAGGCAGTGCAGTGGGGCAGGAGAGCTGAGGACCAGGAGGCCAGGGTCCTGAGGGCTGGTCCTGGCTCTACCCAAGCCCCTGCCCCTCCTAGGCTTGGAGGTATCACCTGTGAAATGAGGAGCTGGCTCAAACGATGCTTCCAGACAGGTCCCTTCCAGCTCTGACACTCATGCCCCACTGTGACCTCGAGACCAGACAGCAACTCTGCATGCACACACACCCCACTCACACCTCCTAGCTGAAGGTGATGACTCCACTCCTGCCCTGCAAACCACATCCTTCCCCTCCCCTGGGCAGATATCTACATATCTGCATTCCCTCCCACTCCTCAACCAAATTCATCCTGGAAAAAGGACTCGGGCTGGGAGAGGAGGGTGAGGTCAGTGTAGCCATCCCCCCATATAAAGGACCTCCAGACCTTTCCTAGTATAAGGCTCCCTAAAAGATGGAAATGTGTTACTGCTCTCCTGCCCTTACTCTCAAATCAAGGCAGAGAGCAAGCACCAATCCACACTCGGCCTAGGTCGTCTTCAGATCTAACCTTCCGACCTGCTGCTACCCCAGGCTGGGAGAGTTGGGAAACAGACGCTGGGAGGTGAGAAGCCGAGGCTCTCAGGTGCTGGGAGTGGGAGGTCTTGGTTCCAGTGCACTAAATCATTTGGACCCCTCACTCCACACAGCAGCCTTGGGCGGATTTACTTTGTCACCAAGCAGCACAGAAGTCGACTTCAGCTCTAGCCTTGAGCAGGGGCGTGGGTGTGAATGAACAATGCTTCTAAGAATCTCTGAAGATTCTTCTTTTCAGTGATTTGGGGGCAGGGAATTATAGAGCTTACTAGATGAAGATGAATAAAATGCTGAATTCTGTAATTTCTTTCTGATATTTAGCATTAATACAAAGTATTTCTGAGGTCATCACAATGGCCTCCCCTCCCCCCCAAGCCCTTGCAAGTGCCTAAGAAACTGCCTCTGAAGCATTCCCACCCCCCTCCATTATCAACTCCCTAACATCTTACAAAGTCTTATCAACAGGAATATTAATATTATTTTCAGTATCAGAAAAAAACCAGTTGAGCAGCACAGGCAAAAATATATCTGCACTACGTTTCTGTCATTGCCAAAAATATACACATCTTCTTTGCTTTATTAAAAACAAAAACCAAAAAAAACCAAACAACAACAAAAACCCGAACAGAAACACATACAAAAAAAATCCACACATGCAGAGACTGACAAGACAGGAGCATCAGGGAAAAAGCTGGAAATGCCTTCTCCTGGCTCCAACCCCAGTGCAACTGAAAGACACAGGCTTCAACCTTGCCCCTCTCCTGGCCATCCCCCTGGCCCCTCAGCCTTTGCCACCAAAGGCTCTGGAGCTGGTGGAAACTTTAACGTGAGAATTTAAGTGCTGCCCACTAGACCCCGGGGGGAAATAGCTGGTGGGCGAAAGGACAGTTAGGTCAGCTTAAGTCTCCACTGGTTGGCAGGGAGCGGGGAGGGCACGGGAAGCAGGCGGGCTAATTCTGAGGGAGCTCTTCACTAAAGTGGCACTTTACCTACCCCTGCCCTCTCCCCCAATCCCTGCAGCTCCCCTGGTGCCAGGGAAGCAGGACCAGCTGTCGGTGGGGGCAAGGGGAGCTCTGAGGGAGCAGAGACCATGTGGGATCTGGGGGAGGGAAGGCAGGATATTACCCTGATTCAGAGCCCTCAGCCCCCCAGTTACTCTCCAATAGTGGAGTACTGTTCTGGTTTTTGTTAACCATTCATGCCCCAGAGAGGGACCAAAGTTGGTGAAGTGGGGAAGGTATAAACAAGAGCTGAGAGCCGTCCCCCCCTGAGCACTCCTGCTATCCCTGCCCTCCGCTGCCCCAGATCCAGGCTAGACAAACACACTCGTGCGCACACACACGCTCTCTGAGTCAGGCAGCTCCATCTCCCCACCCTCGGCACTCCTAAATCCAATAGTGCAAACAAGGGGCAGGGCACCCAGGGGGCTAGACTTCCTTCCCCTGTGCCCCCCAACCCATCAATGCCCACCCCAAGAGGTGGGGAAGCTTGGGCAGAGTTTGAGGCCATCCTGCCCCTTCCTCAGCCCCCTAGTCTGTAGGCTTTTACAAGCTCAGCTTGTGACCCTTGTTGGGGGGCAGGGGAAGGGGACCAGCAAGAAACAGTCCAAGGGATCCCTCCTACCATCTGCCCAAGCTGGGAAGAAATTGTAGGGCCACCCCTTCCTCCCTAACAGATTCCTGTGAAGCGGCAGGCCCTGGGCCTGCCCCCCACTTCTCCCCACTCAAGTGCTGATCCATTTTATGTGGCCAAGCCCCACCAACACCCCCCTCAGGCCCTGGCCCACTTTGCTCTCTGGGGGACCTCCAAACATTTGCAGAGAGTAGAAGCTCCTGGGTGCACTTGGAGCCTCCCTTCCCTCTGAGCCCCTCACAAAGGGTCAGTGCAGAGCGGGAAGGGGCTGATGGAAGGAGTGCCCCTCTCATCTCTGTCCTCAGCACCAGGCAGGCCCCACACTCCCCAGGTCTCAGCAGGTGCTCTGGGCTCGGGCTCTCCAGTGTCTGGGTGCAGGTGCCTATTCCAGGCTGGAACCCCTCAGTCAGGATTGCCCCCTCCACTTGTGGGGGGTCAGGAGGGGTGGGGGTGGATTTAGCCTTTTTCCTGGTTAGCTGAGGCTCCTTTGTCAGCAGTCTGGAAAGAGAGAAAGGGAAGCTGGGGGGTTGAAAGATGTCTGGTCTTAACACCCAGTTGAGAACAGCTCGCTCATTGGGTCAAGAAAGCTGTTACAGGCTACAGTGAGGGAGCCCCACTTCAGCTCCTGGATTGAGGTCTGGTGTGTGCACACCAGGGTCAACTTGTTAGGGGGCGGAGTTGCCCTGCACAAGGGTGCCTGGCTCAGCCGGTGTGTTCCAGCCAAGGCCAGCATCCTGGGCTCTGGTTGTAGGCCCTCAGAGGACGAGGGCCTTTCTGGAAATGGCCCACCCAGAGCATCATCTTTTTCTAACTGGTCCACTCAGAGAAGAAATGGTCTTTTCTAACTGGTTCCCTGAGCAACGCTGTTTCCAGATAGTCCTTATACTATTAGTCATGCTCAGAGGGCATCTTCCTGGCATCTGCAGGAGAGCACCCAAAGGCTAGCAGAGGCCCCGGCATCTGCAGGAGAGCACCCACAGGCTAGCAGAGGCCCTGGCATCTGCAGGAGAGCACCCACAGGCTAGCAGAGGCCCTGGCATCTGCAGCAGGGTGCTTTGCTGACCTAGGAATCACTTCCTTCCTCCTGATGATGATGCATCTGATGATGTTACCTTCTGATGCTCCACCTCTGCCCATCCTGGAGAAGGAAGACAGAATGTCCCCAGACCCCTTACTCACCCCTCCTTTGGGGCCAGTGCCACTGCCATCTGCCCCCGACAAGCTGAGGAAGGGGTTGGTCTGGGCAGTCAGGACCGGAGGGCCGCCTGCTGCTGCTACTGCTGCGGCTGCAGCTGCTGCAGCCATGAGACTGGTGCTGTTGCCAAGGGAGGGAGCCACCAGGGCTCCGGCGGGCAGCAGTGGTGGGGCAGATGCTGACGGCAGCAGGCCAGGAGTGCCTGTGGGCAGCAGCGGGGTGGAGCTTCCTGCCAGCAGGCTGGCCATGGGCAGCTGGGAGCCCCCAGCCATCTGCAGCCGCTGCAGCTCCCGCTTCTGCTGGACCTGCTGGATCATCTGGTAGACAACGGTCTGGTGTTCCTGCAAGTGGGCCAGGCTGCTCATCAGCCAGCGGCCCCCAGGCCAGCCTGCCCCGCACCCTACCCGTCACAGGGGAGCCACGAGGCAAGAGTCCTGGGAGATTGTCAAGTTCTCCTGTTTCTAAGTCCCCATCTGGGCAAGAAAGTGGCTGCACAGCACCAGTGTGTCAGCTGGGGCACACGGGCCAGGCACAGGGTGTTCTCATCCTGGCCCCACCCTGCTCACTAAGTCAATCCCTTAGCCTCTGAGACAACTACAAATGCCCCCAGGGGTGGTATGACTATAACTAAAGTTGAGAAACACTAAACTAGGTCAACAGTTTTCAACTGCCCTTCTTTGTTTTCATTTAAGATTCATTTATCTTTGCTTTGAGAAGGCAAAGCATTTTCGAGGTCCAAAAACCAAAGCAGTATATCAGGGTTTACCTTAGGAAATCTTGCTTCTACCCTGTTCCCATCTGGCCCCTAGAGATAAGCAGTTGAATTTCTTGTGTCTCTAATTTTTCTCTATATGAAAAGGATTATTTTTTCCCTATGTTATTAACTCCATCCTTTTTGAAAGGCACAATTCTTTTCTCCAAAGGAAATCTTAGAGGAACCCAACATACAAGACAGACCCAAAGGGGGCTGCTCTAGTTAAAGGGGTGTCACCTGCTCCCCACCTGAAGATCCTTGGGCCTGGGACTGGAAATTCTCAGTAACTGAGGACTCGCCTCTCTCTAGACCTACTCGCTATAGGATGTGACTGGGGCCACTAGTGTATCCCTTCCTCAATGCCCAGGGGGCCTTGATACCCTTATCCCCTTTGTCCTGTAGGGGATGATCCACAGGGGCCCAGCCCAGTCCCACAGGTACAATCTCAGCCCAGCCTGGGGCCGCCAGCCCCGCCGCCCCCCCCCCGCCCCCCCAGCCTGGCCTAGACCCCCTGAGCTGGGTGGGGAGGCGGCTTGGGAAGGGAGGCATTACCGGGGTCAACTGTGGGGAGGCGAGGAGCTGCTGCAGCTGCTGCAGCTGCTGCTCTTGCTGCTGCAGGAGGTGTCGCTGCTGCTCCGTTAGGCTGAGGCAGAGGGACAAAACACACTGTGGGCGGGACAGGGAAACACTCCTCCCTAGCCCCCACAATCCCCAGACGCCCTCAGACCCAGGTGGAGAGAGGCAGGAATGTGTGATTTTAGAGGACTAAAGTGAACAGGCTAAGCTCAGAGAGTACAGTGGGAGACAAGTTAGAGGGAAGGACTTTCCCAGAGGGAAAAGCCAGACGGGAGTACAAGAGACAGACAGACAATTCTGTCCCTGGAGAGTTGCCATCCTGTGGGCACTTCCATCTAGGGAGTACCTGGGGCCAAGAGGTAACTAGATTCTATACCATGGAAGATCGGAGGGCGTTTTTCCTTTTGGGGAACTGTGGGTGTTCGGGGGGGGGGGGGGGGGAGTCCCTCCCAGATCCGGCTGCCCCATTCCGTTCCCCAGGCTGAGCTCTCCCTCACCTGTTGAGACAACCTGGCAGCTGCAGCGTAGGGGCCCCACCAGCCTGGCTCAAGCCTGCAGGGTTGGGGGCGGCAGCCCCATTCAACCCCCCCAGGAGCCCATTGAGGGGCAGGGCCCCACTGCCCGCCAGTCCCCCCAACAGCCCCTCAGCCATGGGCATAGCCCCCAGTCCCGCTGCCCCGGGTGCCCGGCCCAGCCCGTTCTGTGGCTGGGGTGGGAGTGGGGCAGGGGCCCCAGGCAGGGCCAGGGGCAGAGTAGCAGGGCTCTGCTGGAGCAGGGGCAGCGGTGGGGGCGTGCTGTGGAAGGACAGCGACGAGCTGCTGCGGCTGGGGCAGCCTGAGTGTGGGTCCTGGGGAGGAAGGGGGAAGGGGGGGTCAGAGGGGCAAGGGGCCAGCATGACCTTTCTGGCCCCTGGCCCAGCACCCACCAGCATTATCACAGAGCACAGCCACCCCCACCTCACCCCCAGGCAGAGCCACCCAGGAGGAAGGAGCAAGGTCTAGGGATTAAGGCTAAGAATCTAAACTGTCTTCACAAATCATGTCTACAGGCCACTTCCATGCCCAGCACCCCACACCGTCCTTGTTGAATCCTGAACACCGATGATGGCAGTGAGCATCTAGTAAACCAGACCGGGGTTTAGTGCTTGACCTGAATTCTCACTACGCCCATTTTGTAGGTGAAGCCATGGATTGTTAGGCTACGTAACTCTGGAGACAGCTAGAGTGAAAAGCTCAGGTTCAATTCAATGGCCTGAGTGGCTGCTCTGCCTCAGTTTACTCATTACACAGAGGTAACAGTAGTACCTATTCCATAAGTACCTTCCATAGTAAAGAGTAAACACACCAATGCTCTAAAAATCTCAGCACAAGACATGACAAAGGGCAAGTGTGCAATTAATGTTAATTATGATGATGATTATTGCCCAAGTCATAGTAAGTGGCAGAGAGAACAAGAAACCAGTCTGTTTGATTTCAGTAACCACAATATAACAATAGCAACTGCTGCCTCAACCACCACCAATTACACAGACATTCTTCTGTGTGAGGCACTGTAATAAACCCTTCACAAACACTCTTCACACAGGCCTTCACTAACCACATATCTATGGAAGAATCTTACCCCCATTCTTCAGAGCCTTCAAATTATTTCCATCTTAGCATTTTCCCGTTTGTAATTATTGTTTTCTTGGATTTCACCTATCATCAGGAGCAGGACTGTCCATTTTTCTCACTGATTGCTTAGCCAGTGCCTGGCACTAAGGAGACACCGCAGAACTACTACTTAACTAATGAAGGGATGAATGGATGAGTCAACCCACTGCTCAACCAAGCACTTCATTGTCCAGCCTCCCATACAAAGCAGAGGTAGGACAAGGAGAACCCTGCTGCCTCCTGGGTTTCCTGCCAGTCCCCAGCGCCCCTCCCCAAGGTGCCCACCTCGGAAGACGTAGATAGCGAGTTGTCCAGGCCAAGACTGTTTTTCCCTGGGGGGCTCTTGCTGGTGCTCAAGGAATCGCTGCTGCCGGCTGAAGGAGGGGGTTCAGGGAAGATCAGCGGCTGAAGTCAGAGCTAGTTCCTATGATCCAGCAGAGGCCCCCACACCCGGGCTGGATGGAATCCCCCTACCTTGGGGAGGCAGGGCATAGGGCCCAGGGACAGGGCCATTGGTGGCAGGCGGGATGGCAGGCAGGGCGGGGAAGGGCACAGAGAGCTGCACGTTGAGAATCTGCAGCCGCTCCTTCTTGGCCGTCAGGCTCAGGATCTGCTCTTGAAGCCGCTGGTTTTCCTTCTGCAGCGCGTGCAGAGCCTTCAGCATCTCCACTACTGCAGAGAAAGGGTGAGAGTGCCTCAGCATCGAGGGCCTGGAGAGGCGGGGCGAAGGCTGAGGGCGGGACCAGATGGCCAGAGGCGGGGCCTGGCGGAGGAAATCCGAATGTTATCCAGAAGGCCCGGTTAGCGAGGGGCTCAGGTGGGCTGAGGAGGTAGGACCTGGGGAACCTCAGGTGTGAGCACCAGGGGCGGGGCCTGAGGCTCGCCTAAAGGCCTTGTGATTGGAACGGAAGGGGTGGGCGGAAGTTCAGGCTTAGTAAGTTACGGGCTAGGGGGGCAGGGCTTAAGGATTACAGGTGAGGGTGAGGCTGGTAAGAGCGAAGGCTGGGGCGGAACCTTAAAGTCGTCTGGGGACCTCGGGGAGAAGAGTGACCGAATCTGGAGGTCCCAGGGTAGGCTTCCCAGCCCTGCACCACCCCTCCTCACTGTTGACGCCGGCCTCGCCGTCGCCCTGCTTCTCCAGCAGCTGCTCCATGTTAGTCGTTCCAGAGGCCGCTGGGTCTAATTGGCTGCCCGCGCAGGGTGCGGGCGCAGTCTGGTCGAAGAGTGCGGGGAGGCTGCTGATGGGGGACCTGGGTCAGATGGGAACACCGGGTTCAGGCTTACTTCACGCCCTCTCTCCAGTCTCCCTCTATTCCTCCTCCCGCCTCAGGGGTTCCAGTCATCCCCTTCTGGACCCCACCCTCTCCCGGAGCCCGTCTCTCCGTCCCTTCCTCCCCAGTGTCCCTCCAGCCCCGCTCCCAGCCCCTCCCCCAAACCGCCGCCCCCTCCCTCACATGGAAGACAGACTCTCCTGGGGGGAGGTCCCCCGACACCGGAAGCTGCAGTCCTCCAGGTCTGGCTCTTGGAAGGAGAAGGGGGGCAGGGATCAGCGGGGAAGGGGTGCGGTCGGCCTCACGGTCCCGCCTGGGAAGTGGATGCGGGATCTGGGACCTTACCGCAGACCCCTTTCCCCAGGAACCCCCAACCCAACTCCAGACTGGCAGTTACAGCTAACCCGCTGGGAGCCCTGGCTTGGAAACAGGCTTCTTGGGAAGTAAAGCCATAATCTGGTCTTTCCCATTCTCTAGGCAGATTCCCGCTGCATGGCAACTTTAAGATCTATCTCCCAATTTCTTTCCTGGAAGCTTCAGAATTATAGAAATTTGGGGTCTGGACAGTCCTGGGTTGAACGTGGACCTGATACTTGCTCTGTGAACTTGGGTTTGAAACTAACCTTTGAAGTGATTGTTCTGAGCGCTAAAATAATGTATGTTGTGTTAATTAAGCTGCATACATCAACTGTAGCTATTATATTTTGTTTTGACTTTTTACATTCACAAACTCACAAGTTAAATGGCAAAAGTCTTTGGGCCACAGAATACCGATCTGGGTTTCGGTGGGAAAGTCACCCTACTCTGTAGGGTCTTTAATTCTGGAATCTGATTCGAGCCCCTTTAAGGCCTACCTGAGTTGGTTGCGGGAGGTAGGCCCTGCCCCCCTAGGCAGCCAGGTGGTGTCTCTGCACCAGTCAGCTCTCTGGGATTGGGTGGGCTCGCCAAGGAGTGGGTGGGGTGCTTCTGACCCGCCCCTTTAACGTTTAAATATCTGGAGAGCAGGTTGGCCAGCTGGTGAGATCTCTAACTGCTGACCCTAAGGACTCATTACGAGCCAGCGGGAAGCTATGCTGCGGGCGGTGAGAGAACTGGGCTTGGAGTCGGTACCAGAATTTGAGCTCCCACTCTGCCTTCCTTCCCCTTTTTCAACTGCTTTGCGCATTAATCTCTGCCTTTCTCCTTTTAGATGGAGCAGTAGTAATCCTTCCCTGTCCTGCTAGCCCCAACACCTCACCAGGTTTTATCGTAAAAGTGTACCCTGGTTTGTTGTGTGTGGGTTTCCTTTTTTGTAGGGTGGGCAATTGCTAGAGGGAGGGGGCAGCCAGAAAACCATCCCATCCTTTTTGGGGTGACATGCAGGCCTTTGGGAAGGGGAATGGGGTCAAAAACTCACATACCTGTGTGGCTGCTCTCGGCTTGGGTGAGGAGGGGGTTAATGACACCCATGGGTGTTCCAAAGATGTGGGTAGAAGGGAGGCTAAAGGTAGAGCCAGCCAGAGAAAACACCTGAGGGAAAGGAAATAAGAGTCCAGCCTGGTGATTATTCTAGGATCTAGAGCACAACTGTGTGTACCAAGTAGAGGGTACCAGGTGTGCTGGGGAGGAGAGAGGACCAGAGAGAGGGAGAAGTTCTGGTGGTGATCAAGCCCAATCTCAAGTTCCTATGGAGGGGTCCTTGGCAGCCTGTCCTGCACCTGCCCAGGGATAGAGGAGCCCAGGAGTAAGACCTCACCTGAGTGGTGGAAATAGAAGCAGAGGAGGAGGGGAGGGTGCTGGTGAATGGGGAGCGGCTGAGGCGAGGCAAGGCTGAGGTTCCTGGGGGTCCCAGCAGGCTGGAGGAGAGGGGCGTGCTGCAGACAGCCCGCAGCATTCCGCCACCATGGGAGATGGGGTCCTTATTACTGGTGTAGATGCCTACAGGCGCAAGGACACAGCGAAGGTGTAGTCACCAGTCTCCCGGGTCTCTCCTCAGTCAGGTGGCTGGGGCAGCCCCTTGCCAAGGAGAACACCTCCCTAGATCTGGACACACACACACACACACACACCCAACCCTCTTGCTGCGGAGATGTCACTTCTTGCCTGGATGACATCTACTTAATAGATTGCCCTGCCCAGGCCTAGGGAATTCCCAGTTTAAAAAATACCCCAACCAAAACTTTCTAAGTGTTACTGACAATCTAACCCCATCTCTCCCACCACAACTATGCAGAAGATGGACACAAGGGCATGTCTTAGAGGTAAGTGTCATCTCCATCATTTTATCTGTTTCTTGGAGTAGCTTCTGTCACATTTCCTTTTAAATGAATGTTTATGCCTCTGTCCCATCACTAAACTGGCTAGGCCCTGAGATGCCCTCCATCCCCAAGGGTCACTCACCTGCCCCTAGCAGGGGGGACTCCAGGCTCAGGCTGGGCAGGTTCCCAGAAGGCCCGAAGGTACGGGAAGCCAGGCCACCCAGGCCGGAGCTAACCAGGGAGCCGCCGGAGAAGGGCGAGGCAGCGGTGGCTGTAAAGCCAGCCAGCTGAGCACCAGGCAGCGGGGGAACAACTGGGCCCCCAGTGCCCTCTTTGTTCCGGCTGCCCTTGGGCCGGCCTGGCCCATGTCGGCTCCTCTTGTTGGCTTTGTGCTTCTTCTCCTTCAGGCCTGTCTCAAGGGTCTCCTCAGTAGGCGCAGGGGCAGCGCTCAGTGTGGGCATCCGCTTGTGGGTGCCTGCTGAGGCCCCGGGCCCCGAGATGTGGGGAGACTTATAGTCCCCAGGGGATGGGGCCCGGGCCCGACCTGAGCTGGGGGTGGTGGTGGAGAAGCGCATGATGGGCCCAAAGCCAGAGAAGACCACCTTCTGCTCAAAGAGGTCAGACTTGGGGGGCTCAGAGGCTGAGGGAGATGGGGGTGCTGAAGGGGTGGGGGCTGTGGGCTTGGAGTACTTGTCCTCCTCTGGCTGTTCCAGCTTGGGGAAGGCAGAGAAGTCAGGGGAGCTCTGCAGGGATGAAACTGCACAGAGGGAAAACAGAATTACAGCTGGACCCCGGATTCCTCACTTCCTCCCACGCCCACTAGTGGGAGAGCTCTGGTCAGGGAATGGGAAGCCTGGTTTCCTGTCCCAGCTCTGCCACTGTCTGTGTCCTAAAATGAGTGACATCACCCCCCACCCCACCCCCAGCTTTCCTACCTATGATTAAGTGGGAGAGGAGAAAGTTCCAGCTCAAGAGGGAAGGGTGAGGGGAGGGTTTGGAGAAGAGCAACTTGCTGGGGATTCCCCCCTCTTTAACCTGAGCCAATTTAAGAAGCAAATGAGATGCAAACCAGTATGCCAAGCCCTTGCTAGAAAAGAGCAGGGCCAAAGGCTGTCCCGCTCCCAGCCTCCTCCAGGAGGCTCACCTGCTCACACTCACCTGTAGGCTGGAAGGGCCCCCCAGAGGAGGAGGAAGAGGAGGAGGAAGAGGAGGCGGAGGTGAAACTGCTCACACCTTTCCCACTGCTCAACTTCTTCCCTTTGTGACTCAGGCTATGGCTGGAAGACTTTTTCCCCTTTGAGTCCCTGCTGCTCTCAGAGGTCTCCTGAGTGCTGGCCTCATGGTGAGAGGAGGAAGCTGAGGAGACCTGAGGGAGGGAGGAGAGGAAGGCTGAGGCCACCTGTCTGGGCCTGGGCTCAACCCAACTGGGGAGTGGAACAGGAGCCCACAGGACCTGGGGCTCTACTAGGGAAGTCCACAATTGGCCTCAGGAAGGACTTCCGGGCAGGGAGATAGTGGGAGCATCTAGACCAGGGAGGCAGCTGTGAGGAGCGGGGAGCTCTCTGAACCCAAAAAGCTGTTTTCACCTCAAGCAGAGTCTGTTTGAATGTATTCATCTGCTCATGCATTAAGAAATACACAGGGGGACCCCAGAGGGCTGGACTTGTGCTGGGAAGTGGTGTGAGCAGGAAAGAGGGCTGCCATGGCCTTATCCTTGCCCCCCACCCCCTCCCCACCAGCACCATTCCCTTCCTGCTCACCCCGAGCTGCGGCCACCTGGCTGACACCCAGTCCCTGGCTACTCCATGTCCCCCTAGACAATGTGAGCTTGCAGTGTCAAACCCTCTGCCAGGAGAGCCTATCCTTACTCTTCCTGGGAAACTTATCCTTCCCAATACAAGGAGGTCCACTCTTCATGAAGCCACCCTAGACAAGCAGTGTTCAACCACCAGTCTGCAGACGGGGTCTGGCCACCAGAAATTTCCTGCCAGTCCATGAAATAGTTTCAATCACAATGAAATAAATTTACTCTCATAAATACATCCTGAGAATATGTAAATATTTCATGGACTGGAGGTTGAAAACCATGGCCCTAGACACCAGGAGTAGAACGAGTCACTGTCCTCTTATTTCCAGAGCACCATGTACCAACATCAGGCATGTCAACAGTTGCCACACTGTACTGAAATATACTGTCCCCAAGTCTGAGGCCTCCAGTAACCTCCCTGAGGGCGGCAAGGCTGGGGTTGGAGAAGCAGGGGCCCTGGCAGCCCTGCCGTTTACTGCCATGTTGTGTTGCATGGTCTCTCAACCTCGCCGAGCTTCAGTGTCCTTACAGGGCTAATTATGCCTATTTAGAGAGTTACAAGGAGCACAATGCCAGATACATCGTGTGGGGTCAATAATGATAATGATTCTGATGGTTGTGGCTGCTACTGATTTACTGCAGAGACAGTGTCTGTGGTGCTTAAGAGGATAGGCCTTTAAGCCAGAATGCCTAGGTTCAAATCTTGACTCCACTACTTAACCAGCTTTGTATTTTTAGGCAAATAACTTAACCTTTCTGTGCCTCAGTCTCTTCACTTATTAAATGGGTTAATGAAATACCTACTTCATTGGACTATTTTGAAGATTACATGAGCTAATCGCTACACACCCCTCCCATCCCTGTGTTCTAGAAGAGGCTGGCATATGGTGAGTGAGTTAGGGCTTTGTATGACTACCAGGGATGGTGTTTTTCCTCCTAGTGGAGACCAGGAATTCAGTAAATGTTTGCTAAACCAACAAATGCCAGAGGGAGGATGGATGGGGGAATGAGCCACCCTGCATTGCTCTCCCTGGGCAGAGCCCTGTCTCCTCTTCCTCTTTGTTCTTTGCAACAGCTGGAGTTCTGAAAGGAGCCAGATGTGGTTCTGAGAGCAAGGGAGGAGGGACTAGAGGGAGGGGTAGCTGAAATGCTGGGGTTGGGGGGAGGGGGAAGGGCAGAATGCTCCAGCATGTCCCAGGGGACACTCAGCTACTCGGGGGAACTCCCAGATCTCTGGCCCTCTCTTTCAAACCTGCAGGTCCCAGGGAAAGGTCAGAGAGCAGAGATGACAAGCTCTTCCAGGTGAGTCCTGGGAAGCAGGGCAGGGAGAGGGTTTACTGGGACAGTTGCCACAGCAACATTACCCTGGAAACCTGATACCTGAGCCTCCTGCTAAGATGCCCAGAGCTCTGCCAACCTCCTGAGGCAGTGGAGGTGAATGGGGCAATAATGGCGGCAGGAGGAAGCATTTTCTCAGGCCCTTGTTCTCCCTCCCTGGGGAGGACTGGCTGGCAGGAGGGGCAGAGGGCTGCTGTGGCTTGGATTAGTGACTCCCTGGCCTCAGGTAGAGCCTGTCAGATGCTCATCCAGATGTTGCCCATTTCTGCACAGAGGCCTTAACATACCATGTCCCTAACTGGGAAGGTAGATGGAGTGGGGGGTTCAGAGTGCTGTCAGGGGCCTGCCCCATGCTACTATGGGCTATACTTTCAGCCCCTCCAACCAGCATGGAGTGGGATTTTAGTTAGGCTACAGGCTCTGGGTGTCTTTCTGAAGTCAGGGAGGGGACCCAGGGGAGGGGTCCTCTCTGCCTATCTCTGGGTAACCGGCTCCAGAAGCTTGGAGAACTGGCCTGAGTACTGTACCACAGACAAGAGCCCAGTGCTGAGGCCCTGTGTCTGGACAGAGGCAGATGTAAACATCTGGCAGCCAGCAGACAGGGCAGTACCCCCACCCCACCCCCACCCTCCTGGTTGGTCATTGATTGGCAGTGCTGAGAAGCACAGGTCCCTCCTAGGCTAGAATGGGGGGTAGAGGGGGTTGAGTTGGGGTGTGGAGGCACATTAACCTGAAGTTGTTAACCTGGGGGTGCTCAGGTCCCCGGCTCCCACTGACCACTCACACCTCGCCTCCCTCCAGCTACCACGGCCATCCTGATGGGTGTGGGCAGCAGTACCTTATCAGCAGTGGGGACCACGGGAGGGGTGAGGATGCTGGGGGGTGACTCAGGCCGCTTCTTGTGCTTCTGTTTAAGGCGTTCCTTGTCCTTTCGACTCTGGGGAAGGAGAGGTGACCAGATATTGGTATTGGGGAGCATTTGGGGTGAAGATAAACAGGACATGTTCACATGGGCAGTGGACCTGTCTCACATGGGCTCTGTGGCTGCCATCTCCCCCTATGGAGAGACTGGGGGACTTCAGCTGGACTGGAGTAGCTTAGGCAGGTTCCTCTGAGAGCCAACAGCCCCTCCCCCACATCCTCCCTGCCTGCTAAAAATAGCCTGTCCCATTATCACGCCAGTGACACAGAGCACCACACACGTGAGCATGCACCTGCAAGGGTGTCCACCCAGGACAGAACTGTGTAGCAGGAAGGGAGCTGGGCACACAGGTGTGGCCTGCGGGGAAGTAGGCATGTCTGCTTACAAACTGGGCTGACACAAGACTAGACTGGAGATGTGTGCAAATGTGCAGGGCCATGTCTCAGGAACTTTGGGGACACTGTCATGTCATGGGGAGGACACTGGAGGAACCACACAAACACAAAGAGCCCAGGGAAGACGCCCTCACCTCACTCCCTATGACCCTCATGTTACTTCTTCAGTCCCCTCTCAGCCCTCAGTGGCCTCAGAGGAAGGGAGGGGGCAGACCCCAAGGTCCTGGGGGCACCTTGTGGTGGCTTCTTGAAAGAGGTGTGTGTTGGTGAGTGTGGGCAGGACAGGTAGGAGAAGGCTTTTACCTTCTTCTGGCCTCTCTCGTGGTGGGAAGGGTGCTTCTCCTGCTGGGTGGATGGCGAGGATGACCGGCTTCTCCTGCCGGTGATGAAGCCACTGCTACCTCCCCCTGTGCCGCTGCCTCCTCCTGCCCCTCCACCACCCCCGCTGGTGTGCCGGGAAGTCTTCTGGGGGAGAGAATTGAGAGGAGTTGCCAAACCCTCCTCTCATTAGCTTAGGAAACGTCTCCTGAAGGTCAAGTGATTCTGGGGGCTAGTCCCCCTGCCCTGCCTGTGAGTAAGAAGACCTTGTATTCTCAAGGATGCTCTGCTAACAGAAGGGCATTCTTTAGAACAGGGATCTCCAACCCCTGCCGTCTGTGGCCTCTTAGGAACAGCAGGAAGTGAGCAGCAGATGAGTAAAAGCTACAGCCACTTCCCATTGCTCCCATTACCACCTGAGCCCCACCTCCTGTCAGATCAGTGGCATTAGATTGTGTAATTATTTAATAACAGAAATAAAAGTACACAATAAATGTAATATGCTTCCATCATCCTGAAACCATCCCAATCCCTGATCTGTGGAAAAATTGTCTTTCACAAAACCGGTCCCTGGTGCTAAAAAAGTTGGGGACCGCTGCTCTAGAGCATCCCCAGTTGGCTTGTCCAGTGCACAGACTTGGCAAATGAAGCCCAGAAGAGCCAGGGGTGTTCTGGCTGCAGCGGGTCACACTGGAGGCAGGCCTGGGACCCAGGTCCTTCTCTCCACCCACCTCTTTCCATGGTGCCCTCTTGGCCTATCTTAGGCAGCCTGAGCCACAGCTCACCTTCTCTGGGGTAGAGGGAGTGGGGGGGACCCTTGTGGGAGCCCCTGCTCCCCTTCACTCTGTACCCCGTCCTCCCCTCCAGACACTTTGCTCCAGCCATCAGCCCTTCTCCCTTGTTCCTGGCCTTCACCTCCACCAAACATAGTTCCTTCTGTCCCAGAGGACCTGCTGCCCTTAAAAAGGGGGGGAGTAAACATCCACAACAAAAACCCAAATGACCTTTGTGCTTCCTCTCCTCCCAGCCTGGGCCTGTCCGCTCCTTCTCTTTACTGCTAATAGGCTCAAGGTCTGATGGCTTCACCTGTTCCAGACTTGCAGCTGCTCCCTCTAAGGTCACCCACTACAAAGCCCAAGGACTAATTTCAGATCTCGTCTGACCCACTTGCTCCCCAGCAATGGGCACCACTCCTATCCTGCCAAGTTCTTAGACTCTCCCCTTCATGGTTCCCTTCAAGCCTGGCCTGGTGGGCACCTGGAGATTCCAACCCCAGCCTTATACATCTGGGGCTGGTCCTACCACCTTGTTTGGGGTTCTGATAGCCACCAAACTTAAACATTCCCATTTGGCATCTCCTATAAATCAAACCGAGCTCCGTACCTTGTCCTAAGTGGTCATCAAACTTTGAAACCAAGGTGACTATATGGCTTATGCTCCAAACCAGGACAATTAAAAATGAAAGGGGGAACTATTAATACCGTAATAAGAACACCAGTACAGCAAGCACAAGGGGACTGTCAGAGGTAGACCAGGACAAATGCTAACTCTACAGAAGACTGCTGCACCCTGTTCACAGCACCCTAGGTGTTTGAGACCCATCCACCCAGCACCAAGCCTGGATCCTATATGCCACCCTGAATTCCTTCTTCTCAGTCACCCCCACAGACAGGCAGGTCTACCTAGAAATAGTTCTAGAGTCCAGCCTCATCCCCCCATCCCTCTCCTCACAGCTGTCTCCCAGCCACCAGCTTCGGCCCTTTGGATCCAGCTTCACAGCACCTGTCAGGGTAATCTTCTTAAAAAACAAATCTGATCATGTTACCCTCCTACTTACAAGCAGCCTCACAAGCCTGTGAGGTCCATGCTGAGTTCCCAGTCAGGCTGCAGCCTACCTCTCCAGGACACCCTCCCAGCCTCTTCTGGGACATGTAGGTCTTCCACAAACATGAGCTAGTACCCCTTCTCAAGCCTCTCCTTGGGTCCCTGAAGCCTGGGACAGAAGCAAGCCCGGCTGTGGCCCTGCCTGAACTTTTTCACCTCATCTCCTGACTTGTCCCCACCAAACACCCTGTTCTGCTGCTCACAAAATTCTCCTCCTCTCAGGACTAGGCTCACACCAGTCCCTCTGCCTGAGATTCCTTTCTCTCTCTCTCTGCTTGGCAAGCTCCTACGGAGCTTTCAAAGCAGACTGCCTATTCTGAATCCCATATACACTGTGAGGTAAGTTACATAACCTTGTTGGGTCTTAGTTTACTCATCTGTAAGATGGGAAAATACAGTACACTTAGTTCTTAGGGTTGTTGGGAAGATCACACAAAACAACACGTAGTACAGAGACCAGGGCACAGTAACCCCGCCCCCGCAACCCCCCACACACATTTTGGCTTTATTGGTTCACATTCTATGCTACCTCTTCCTTGAAGCCTCCCAGATGCTGACAGGCAGGGTCTGAGCTCTGTCTCCTGGGATGGACTGCTTGGTTCAGCTTTGATTTACACCCCTCAGGCTGCACTTCAATGTATTCTTCATCCAATGAAGAGCTCCTCAGGGCAGGGACTTGGATCCTTTCATCTTTGTCCTCCTCCCAGCACCAGGCACCAGCCTGGCCCGGAGCCCATGCCCTCTAAACCATGGCTGTCTGACCCACTCACACCTGGCAGATGAGACTCACCATCTTGCTGAAGTGGTATTTGCAGTAGCCGCAGTACTTGACATTGTCGACCTCCAGCACTTCTTCCTCACACAGCAGGCCTGCCATTTGGGCACTAACCAAAGAGGTCAGAGGGAGAAGGGTGTGGCCACAAACCAGACCAGCCTCTTCCCTTCTATTCTCCTGGACCCCAGCTGGGCCGAAGCCAAGACCATCCAAGGAGAGCACTGGCATGATCGCCAAAGACACCGCAGCTGGGATGAGCCCAGTGGCCATCCGTGGTCACCATCGGAAGGGGCTGGTACAGTTGGCCTGGGATCCCAGAGAACCCTGGACAGGAAGGAGTTGGGGGCAGGCAGGGGTCTTACCAGGTGACGTGGAAAGCTTGTCGACATCCATGACGGTTACAAGTCATGCAGGCTCCTGAGGCTGCCTTGCTCTCCCGGCCCTGCTCCTCGCAGATGTAACACGTCTGCAGGACACAGAGCAATCGTCCCCTCCTCCCTTCCACTTAAGGGACCCTTCAATTCCATCCTCTCCCCATGATCCTAAGTCAGTGCTATCCAATAGAACCTTCTATGATGATGGAAATGTTCTATGCTACACTGTCCAATATAGTAGCCATGAACCACATGGGCTATTGAGCACTTTAAATGTAGCTTAGGAACTGAATTTTAAATAGCATTTCATTTTAATTAATTTACATAGTCACATGTGGCTGGTGGCTACAATTGATAGTGCAGAACCTTGTAAGGCCAGGGACTATGTCTGCCTTGCTTGTCAATGAGCTTATCCCCCATCTCAGTCTTTATTATGCTGTTTCTTCTGCCTGGATCCTAGAACCCCACCCTCCCTCCAGGCTGGCTCCTTCTCATCTCCCAGTTCTCAGCCTAAATGTCTCTTTCCCTGATCACTTTAATTAAAGGAAGCCCCCATGAGGTCTTCTTTATTTCAGTACATTGTTTATTTCACAGCCCTTACCACAAACTGCATTTACTTTGTTCACTTGTTTATTAATATTTACAGCTTCCCACATAAGAGTGTGAGTTCCATGCAGTAGGGAGCACATCTCTCTTGATCAGAACTGATCACTGTGTACCTGGAGGTACCCTGCCCCCTGGCTTGGCACATAGTAGGCACTCAGTAAAATGCGTTCAGTGCATGAACAATGAACTGCTTGCTAAGGCCTACCCCGTGGCAGTCCTTGAATTCCAGAGCATGAGCATGCGTGTGTCATTGGAAGGTGCCTACCCACCTCCTGAGTTTCCTGACAGTGTTAGGTGGACAGAATCAAATGACACTGGATGAAGTGAAAGGAGGAGGGACCCAGATAGGGAGGGGACTAGTACAGGGCAAAGGCAGGGGCCACTGACCTTGTTGAAGCGATCATGAGGCACATACTGCAGTACTATGGGCTCCATGGTGAGCACGTTGGCAAACTGCACCTCAGGGATGTAGAGGGCACACACCACATGGGCCCAACCTGGGGCAGTGTGGGGCTGGCCTCAGCTACAATGGCAAGCCGGAGACCCTGACCCCTCACAGCCCCACACTGCACAGTCCCCTCCTCCACGGCCTTCCCATCAGATTCCAGTGCCAGGCAGGAAAGAAATCAAAATCAAGCCCACCAACCCCACACACTCCCACCTTCCCAGACCCTGCTCGAGGGGCTTTGCTGACCTCAATGGATGAGCCCTGGAGCTCAGGACTCCCTCACCTCCATTGTCAGTCCTCTTCAATGCCCCGTCTTTGTGTGGGCACAGCTCACACCTCTGCCAATGCAAGGGGGCACAGGGATTGAAAGGAGCCTTTCCAGAAGAGGTGGGGGAGCTGCTGAGAGGAGCACCTCTCCCCCCCCCCCCCCCCCCCCCCCCGCCCCCAACACATTCAAAGGGCCCCAGGAGGAAATAATCTGTCTACTGGGGAATGAGTGAGGGTACAGAGGTACGGGATTGGCCATGAGTTGGTAATCATTGAAGATGGGTGATGGGACATGATGCTAGTTATAGTATTCCCTCTATTTTTGTACAAGTTGGAAAGTTGCCATAATAAAAAGTTCAAACAAACAAGCAAACAAAAATAAAAGTTCCTGTGTCTGAGACGGGGCAGAGTGAGGGACGAGCTGAGGGAGAGATGGGGTTGGTGATAGGTGTGCAGTAAACAGGAAGTCCTGTGTGACAGTTCCCCTAAGCTTCAGAGTCCCCTAGCTTAACTAGGGGAGACGCTCAGGTGTATGAGTAAGAGCAGAGAGGGGAGTCTCAAACTTACCACCCTGGCTGCTCTCTCCTGAGATTCACATTTCCGGCAGAACCAGGGTCCTGTTGGCACCTGGACGATGCCATAGCAAGCTGGGGGTGGGGGAGGAGGTCACAGAGCAAATCTGTCAGCAGTGGCTTCTCCCAGAGTAAAGGGGGGGGGGGTATTCTAAAGGACTAGAGCCAGTTTCAGCAGGGGGACTGCTCCCCTGTCTTGGGGTCACTCGCTAGGCAGCAGGACCACAAAGAATGCCCAACAGCAAAGGGCCAGCTTTCAATCACACAACCAAGCATTCCAAGCAAGGGCAGGAAGCCTGAGTCCTTGACCTTAAACTCTAGAAGATCCTCCCCCTGCGGGCTTTCTGGACCCAGCTCCTGCCGGTGATTATCAGAATAGAGAAAACCAGAGGGACAACATTTACATTAGTCAAACTCGATTTTTGTTGGGGGGTGGGGGGCGTTTCTTAAAGGACCAGTAAGGGAAGAGGTGGGGAACTGGGGGGTCCAGGGACCTCATCTGCCTCTAGCTGTATTAGGCGCAGGTCAAAAGTCAAGGCTGAGGGCAGGTGCAGTGCAGATAACCTATAGCAGAGTGGCGGGAAGAGCCTACAGCGACAGTATTAAGGGCTGTCCCAGGAAAGTGGGGGGGGGGGGAGCAGCTGGCTGTGCCAGACAGGCGGGAGACACCAGCCTGCGCCCTCGGCAAGATTCCTCAAGGAGTTAACTCCCGGACCATGTGCTGCTGGGGGAAACTCCAAACCTCCTTCTTCTCGACTCTGGCCCGGCAAAATCTCTCTCCTAGCCACAGCTCTTCTCGGGCAGATTTTAGGAGTCCCCTCTCCCCTGGGACCCTTCTCCTCCCTTCCCAATTCCGCTCCTCCCAGTCTCCGGAAGCGGGAGGGGGAATGACTCCCTCTTGACCTCTCCCTTCCAGAGCCTGGACCAAAATAACCGGGCAGGAGGGGACACCTCGACGGTAAACATTCCGCCAGCAGCCCCGTCACTGTGAGTGTGGAGCGCGGAGAGCGCACTCATTGCCCCCTGGACTGTCCCCAAACTCCCTCAACTTGGGGTGGGGGGGCGGGACTGGAACAATAGGCAAGAAAACAATGCCTGACCCGGTCCTCCAGGACCGGGCGGGGGGAGCACCCCCTGACGCCTCCCTTCCCTTCAGGTGGGGTGGGGGAGGGGCGCCCGAGCCCCGGGAGGTCTCTGGAGGGCGCGGCCCGGGGCGCCCGGCGCGCCGCCCCCGCGGTTCCGCCGCCCCCGCGGCCACCCTCGTACCTTGGTGGACAGCCACGCTGCACGCGTGCCCATCACAGTAGACCAGCGGGTTCTCGGCCCAGCCCCTCTCGTCCGAACATACGCAGCAGCCTCCTACCATCTCCTTCATACTCCCATGAGCTCCCTCCGGGGCTGGGGCGGGGAGCCGGCTGGCGGGGGTCGGGGGTCAGGGGGGGAGGGAGGGAGCGGGGCGCCGCGCGCCTCCTCGCTCCCTCCTCCGCCGCCGCCGCCGCCGCCGCTTCTTTTCTTTGCCTCCTCCTTCTTCCTCCTCGGCGTCCTCCTCCTCCTCCTCCTCCTCGCTTGCTCTGTCTGGCCGCCCCCCCCGCCGTGCTCTCGCCCTCATGCCCCGACGGGCCCCCCCCAACAATGAGACCCGCGTGCCGGGCTCGCCCCCTCCGCGCCTCGCGCTCAGCTACCAGGGCCGCCCGGCCTCCGCGCAGCCCGGGCCCGGCGGGGGAGGCGCCGAGTGGCACATCGCGGGCGCCCGCCCCGCGCCGCCCGCTCACGCGCCGCCCCCCCGGCCCCCCTGCCCGGCCGCGGCAGCCATGGCCGCGCGCCTCCGCGCGCTCGCTCCCGCCCGCCCGCCGCCCGGTAAAGTCTTAGGTTCAGGGAACAAAGCCTGGCTTGGTAGGGAGCTTTTCGCTCGCTCTCTGGCTGGCTCACTGCGCGCTAATCTTTTTCTTTTTCTTTTTCTTTCTGTGGTTCTTGGTTGGCTCTCCTGCGTCCTCTCTCTGCCTTCCCTTCCGTCCCGGCCCCGGGTCTCCAGTTCTCCAGCTCCCTCCGTCTTGGCGGCCGCTTTTAAACCCCAAGGAAACGGGAATGGAGAGCAGGGGAGGGGGCACTAGAAGCGACGGGCTTTCCCCCGTGTCTGGGGGCTCTTTAGATGCCCACTCATGGGCGCTTTCCTTGGAGGCCCTCCTGGAGGGTGGACATTCACATGCAAACATTTGTTCATTCAACAAGTATTTATTGAATGCTTAGGTGCAGCCGCTGGATAGAGGGGTGAACAACACAGGTATTCCTGCCCTCGGGGAGCTTCCGGGGACTCACCTTAGAGGCACCCGGACACAGACTCGCTCCCGGCCTCTGCAGCCACACCACCGGCCCCGCTCAGGGGGGCGCGGGCCGACCCTCAAGCGCGCTTAGAAACCCACGCAACTGCAAGACCCACGACTGCGACTGCGGAAATGCTCGCGAACAATTACACTTGACCTTTAGGCACGCGCACAAACACAACAAACACACACTACCCTAAAGGATTAAAGTCCCTGACATTGTGTCTGGGGGGAAAAGTGAGGGGGTGTCAGCCCGAAGTCCTCATTCCCCAAGACCGGTGTGGGCAAGGGGGACGAAATGTGTCCCCCCTTTTTCCTAAAGGGAGGTGGACGTCCGCAGGGACCAAAGGCCACACTCCCTCAGCGGGAGGTGGGGTGGCGGAGGGGAAGGGGCGGCCCGGGGGCTTCTGCGACACTTCAAAGACCTCGCAGCCGGGAACGCTTCCTGCGGGGGAGGTGCAGGCAGAGCAGGGAGGGGAAGCCCCGCTGGGGACTGAGGCCGGGGGAGGATGCCTCCCCTTCGGAGGACTGCCCCCCAGGCCGACTCTTCCGCCAGGACCGCCTTCTTTTCACCAGCACCTGTTCAACCGGAACATCAAGGGCCCGGGGCCGCCGGGCCCCCTCCCGTCGCGTCTATCTAGTAGCTTTCATCCGGGAAGGGGGGTGAATCCCCGCCCAGGACGGGGGAGGGCGGGGGAGAACTTGTCCTTGACCTGGTCTGTGGCGTCAGGGATTTACTCCCTTCATCCTGGCAAGGTTGGAGTTTGGGGAGGTCCGAGAAGCTGAGTTCTGGGCTTGCAACCCTTGCTTCTGGAGGCACTCGGGAATCCCGGAGGCCTGCCAGGACGAAGCGACTATGTCTAAACAGGCGGGGCGGGGGCTGTGTGTCTGCGGCTTCCGAGCCTTGGGGAGGGGACCCAGAGCCAAGGGATTGTCGGGGGCGGGTCCGAAGGTTGGGATCCCTGCGTAGATTGCCACAGTCCTTGGTCCGCTTTGTGAACTTCGCTCACACGAAAAGTTAAACACAACACAGATGGGAAGTCTCACGTAGGAGTTTCTAACGCAGTATCTATACTGACAAGAATAAAACTTCAAGAAAATTAAACGCAAAAATGTTAGCCCTTAGCCATGCTCTGGTTTCAGGATATCTGAATATTTGCCTTAGGGACCGACCGGGACCGAGGTGGCCGGAGTTTCGGGTTTCGCCGGGCGAGGGTCACTCGAAGGCCCGTTGGTCCCTGCGTGCAAGGGTGGGGCGACCGGGGACTGAGACCCAGAAGCCTGTCTCGGGTCCTACCCATTGCCGGTGTACCGCCAGGAATCTAGGGAATGAAAGGTGACGGACGACACTTAGTAAGCTGTTTAGTAAGTATTAGGAACACTTGTTTAATCCTCCCCATAACCCTTTGGGGTGGGTGTTAATGTCTCTATCTTACGGTTGGGGCAACTGAGGTTCCAGCAGATGGAATGACTTGCCCGATGTCACAAGGCTGGGAAAAGAAACAGCGGGGATTTGAACACCGTTTGTCCTTCCCTAGGGCTCAGGCTCCGTCACTACTTGTTCGCTGAACGCCGATGTCAAACTGGGGTGTCCACTTGTCCATCGCAGAAGTTCCCTTCCGAGGTCTGAGAAAACGCAGCGCCCCGAGGGTTGAGCTGAATTCTCCGTGGGTCCTTCCAGGGCTGAGCTGTCAAACCCATTCTCCATCTTTCAGTATTTTTCTGAGCACTTACTATGTGCCCCCGCCCCAACACACACACACACGCACACACGCGAGGATTCGGCCAACAGGTGGTCCAAGTCCATCGTGCTCTCCTTGCATAACTGAGTGCTGATCTGGAGTGTCGCGCTGATCCTGTGTGTGCAGTTTTCGGCGAGTAACTTCACTTCTCAGAAGCTTAGCTGTCCCTCTTAACCGGGACGTTAGCGCCCCTGGCACGAGCGACAGGGAAGACTGAACGAAAGTCCTTTTGCAAAGCGCACACAGTAGGGACTCAAACCGCACTCGCTCCCTCCCCACCCCTCCAAGCGTGCCAGAGCCGCGTTCCCGCTCCCGCTTCCCGCCTCCCGCTTCCACGCCCGTGTCGCCCGGCTGAGGGACTAGGGCAGAGAGGACCAAACAGAAAATTATTTCCGCCCGCTCGGCCCGCCCCGCCCCGCCCCGCCCCGCCCGTCCCCGGAGCCAGAAGGGGATTGTGGGGCCGCCGCGGCCGCCGCGGAGCCGAGCGGGGCGGAAGCGCGCGTCGCGCTGCTGCTCGGGCCCGACCGCGCCTGTCCCCGCACCTCACGGCCCGGGGCTCGGGGCCCCGGCGGATGCCGCGGGGAGCGTCTTCAAGGAGCCTGGCCCGCGGGTTCCCAGAACCGAGCGGAGGAAGCTGAAGGGTGTTGAGGTTTCGCTTCTGCTAGCCGGCCAGGCGCTTGGTTTCGCTGTTCCCAAGGGCCAGGGACGCACCCTCCCATTAGAAAGCCCCGGGCTCCGGGAAAAGGGCTGTGCCGGTGCCCGCGAGTTTGAGTTTCGCTTGCGTCTAGTTTGAATACCCATTTCTTCCCCGAAAGCAAAGTTTTTGACCTTGGGGGGGTGTCCAGAGAGGTTAAGTTACTTTCCCGAAATAACCCAGCCACTAAGAAGCTTCAGATGGTTTACCTGCGGGGTAGGAGAGCCTGGTGTGGCCGAATAGAAAGAGGGGGCGCTAGGACCAGAAAGATCTGGCTTCGAGACCCAGCCTCGCCACTTACTGGCTTTGACCATGGGTTAATAATGCCTTATCCCGGAGCCTCAATTTCCCCATCTCAGAATGTTGACGGTAGTACCAAATTCAGCAAGACACAGTCAAGTGCCTGGCACAGGGAAGGGTGATTTCCCCGCCAAAGGTTATGACTCGCGGTGGGAGTGCGAGGGTGGGTGTATTGGTTCTTTCCTAAATCAGACATCCTGCGCAAGAGGGATGGAAGCTCAACATAAGGAGGAACTGGTGGGAGTCAGGGGATTTCCCAGGCATTAGGAGGCCAGTTGTCATGATTATTGTAAATAGTGACTCTGCACGAGTGGGTTTTTTTTTCCCCTCTCAGTGTCAAATCCTACCTCTTCTATTAGCTAGCAATGTGACAGAGAGTCCTGCTGCCTTGGTTTGCTAATGTGTAAAATGGGGATAATGGAATCCCTCCTCCAATCTCCAAGGCTATGGCAACTCCAGCCAGCCAAGGTTCCAGCAGGTGCTTTAAGAGCTCACAGCATGAGGTAGCCATCGACCCAAACTTTTTTCAGAGTAACCTGGAATCTAGTCCCAGCCCTGCCCTTGGCCAGCTGTGTGACCTTGGACAAAGCAGTTGCCCTTTCTGGCCTTTGTTTGGGTTATGGAACTTGAAAATCCCCTTAGAGTTAATATTCTGTGGTTGATGACTGCTTCTGGGGAAGTTTCCAGGCTGAAGGATGACAGATGAATAGCACATTTGCCCTGCTGTGTTCCTCTTTTCCACTAGTTCCTCCTGAAGACTAAGCTTTATTTCTTCTATTACAGTTACCATCAGGATAGAAGTTGAAAAAGTTGTATTATTCAGTCTTTCAACAAGCACTTCATTGAATCATCATAGAAGGGCCATAGGAAATACACAGACAGCATCCAGGATGGTGGGAATGACAGACATATAGAAAAATAACTTCAAGATGATAAGGGCTATGGTAGCACTAAAACATGGGCAGTCAGGCAGTAACTTTTATGGAGGCAGGGAAGGCCTGAGCCAGGACCAAGTGAATGAAGGAAAGCTTCCAGGCAGATGAGGGGCAGAAGAGCATTCCAGGTGTGGGGATAGCATGTTCAAAGGCATAGAGATAGGAGCCAGCAAAGTGTGTATTGAAGTTAAGGAATAACATAAGCTTCACTTCATGAGTGCAGAGGTGAGTAATATGACCACTTACAAGTTTTAATCTGCAGCGGGAACACTATAACCTTTGCTGCATGCACTACTGTAACACTGAGACCAGAAGCAGCTTTCAGAAACATCTGGGGCCACCACCTGGTGGTATATGTAGTAGGAGAGCAGGAAGGGGCTGGTTAAAGGATGGCCATAATGCGACCAGATCAAGGAGACCTGGGATATTTTGTTAGGGAGTTTAGACTTAATCCTGAGGGCAGTGGAGGGCTAAGGGCTACTAAGGGCTTTTAAGTAACAGTAGGCTGGCCAGACAGACTGTTTTAAATATTTAATTTTATTGTTTTGTTTTGTTTTTTATTGGTTTTTGACAGCGAGACAGATAGAGAGAGACAGAGAGAAGTGGGAGGGCCCAGAGAAGACTCCATAGTTGACAGCATTAGTTTTCCATATAGTTTCACTCCACAGGTGGGCTTGGGGCTGCACAGGGCAGGAACTGGGCCGGGGTCTCACCCTGGTGAGAACCGAGCTGGGGGCACTCCCCAGTTCAGCATATGGTTCCGCACGGACCGGGGCCGGGATTCGATCCTCAGTCCCCGGGACTGCAAAGTGAGCGCTTAACCCACTGAGTCATCTCGGCTTCCCCAGACATACCGTTTTGAACAGGACAGAAAACCAAGTTTCTGTCCCATTTCAGACTCTTTGTGTGGTCAGCCTGGTCTCACAGGGCTGAATTCGAGATGGCAGTAGGCTGACCAGACGTACCATTTGACATGGAGTGCTGTTATTTTCTGTCCCATTTCAAATGGTATGTCTGGGGGAGGGGGGTGCCAGGATAGCTCAACAGGTTGAGTGCTGCCCTTGCAACCTCAAGGTCTGGGGATCAAATCCCAGCCCCAGCCTGTGCAAACCCACATGCTGAACTGTGTTGCCCAACTGGTAACTACTAGGATGGCGGTGAAGGTTCTTGCCTCCCATGAGGGAGGCCCCCAGCTCGGTTCGGCCCCGTATGGCCCCACACCCACCTGTGTGGAATGAAACTATGTCAAAACAACAACAACAAATAAAAACACAACAAAAACCAATGATGTACAACTATGGAGACTGCTCTGGGCCCTCTACCTCTCTCTGTTTCTCACTTTCTAATAAATAAATTAATTAAATAAGTAAAAACAATAAAACAGTTCATCAGGTCAGCCTAAGTAAGGAGTGCATAGCCATATTTGCACATTGGTTGCCAAGTTTGGGGTTGGTTAGGGTTGAGGGGAGGCTAAAATGGGAGATTGGTTAGGACAGCAATTCGCAACCTTTGAAGTGCATGTGGAGGAATCCGGGAAGGCTCAGTGGGTTAAGCGCTTGCTTTGTAGCCGTGGGGACCCAGGATTGAATCCCAGCCCTGGCCTGTGTGGACCCATATGCTGAACTGGGGTGTGCTTCCCATGCAGGAGGCCCCCAGTTCAGTTCTTGCCCCCCAGTTGGGCCCCTGGCTTGAGGGGGCGTGCCTCCCATGCTGGAGGCCCCCAGCCCAGTTCCTGCCCTGTGCAGCCCCCGCCCACCTGTGTGAAATGAAGCCATGTTGAAAAACTGATGATGTACAACTATGGAGACTGCTCTGGGCCCTCCCCCTTCTCTCTGTCTCTCTGTCTCTGTCAAAAACAGTAAAATAGATCTTAAAAAAATAATAATAAGGGGAGGCCAGGATGACTCAGTGGGTTGAGCGCTCACTTTGTAGCGCCGGGGACCGAGGGTCGAGTCCCGGCCCTGGCCCATGCAGAACCATATGCTGAGCTGGGAGCTCCCCCAGTTCAGTTCTCTCTCTGTCTCTGTATCTCTCTCTCTCTGTCTCTGTCAAAATAAATAAATAAATATATATATATTAAATAATAATAATAATAATAAAATAAAATAAAGTGCATGCGAAACCCTTGGGGGTCCTGTTAAGAATGCAGATTCTGATTCAGCTGGTCTGGGGTTGGGATATGAGATCCAGCTTTTTTAGCAAGCTCTGCTTGAATAGCAAGTGGTAAGAGACTTGTAAAGGTCCAATAGAGGTGAGGGTTTGACTCTGGCAGAAGCAGAGGGGACGAGAGGAGGGCTGGGTACGAGGATGCTAAGTAGGTGGAATCTTAAGACCAGAACTGGGACTGCTCATCAAGGCAACGCGCCAAGGAGGTGACTCCCAGAGAGCAGCTTGGGGGTTTGATGGATGGGCTATCTGTCCACTCACCAAAACCAAGGAGTGGGAATAGGGGGGGGGAAGGAAGCACTTTGGATATGCGGACAGTGGGTGTCTGTGGCACAGGGGTGCTGATGCTCAGTAGGCATTTGATTGTTTGGGTCTGGATCAGCAGCGGACCCAGGTGGAGAGACCCAGAGAGAGGGCCAGAGGGTGCCTTGAGAAGCAGGACAATTCACGTCATGGAAGTCTGAGCGGGACAGTTAAGAATGAAGAAGTGATGCCAGGGTCACATGTCATTGAGAGGTCAAAGGAGGAAAGGATTCTGCTATGGAAAGGTCTTTGGTGACCTAGGCCTGGAAAATTCCAGGCACTGGTGGGGGTGGAGGCTGACTGCAGTGGGTCAGGCAAGGCCTGGGTGAGAAGGGAGGGAGGCGATAATGAGAACAGTGCTAAGGGGAAGGGAGGGTCAGGAGGCAGGGATGGACACCAATGGTGAGGAGGAAGAGGAGGATGACAATAGCAATGATAACAGCTCACTTCCATGAGAACCAATACGCCAGGCACTGTGCTAAGCAGCCAACATGCTCCTTGCAACAATGCTGAGATGGGGGTTCTGTTCTTGTTCCCACTGTGTAAGGAAGAAAGCAAGCTCAGAGCATACAAGTAGGTGCAGAGCAGGATTTGAACCCTGCTTTTAACCATGGGGTCAGTCCAAATTATCAGTAAGGGGGCTGGTGTGGAGTTCAGAACTTGCTAGTCCACATTCCCTAAGTCTCTCCCTATCTGTGACACTACTACTAATTCACTATCATTTACTTAAACCACCACGTTTCTTTTTCTTTTTTTTTAAAGATTTATTTATTGTTTTTGACAGAGAGAGAGAGAGAGAGAGAGATACAAAGTCAGAGACAAAGAGAAGGGGGAGGGCCCAGAACAGTCTCCATAGTTGTACATCATTGTTTTTTCCACATAGTTTCATTCCACAGTTGGGCGCGGGGCTGCACAGGGCAGGAACTGGGCTGGGGTCTTGCCCTGGTGAGAACTGAACTGGGGGCACTCCCCAGTTCAGCATATGGGTCCGCGTGGGTCGGGGCCGGGATTCGATCCTCAGTCCCCAGGGCTGCAAAGTGAGCGCCTAACCCACTGAGCCATCCCGGCTTCCCGGCACCACGTTTCTTGACCCCTATAATGGGCCAGATAACGGGGCAGGCACGAGCGATGCAGAGTGGATCAAAGCGGGTTGCAGACCTGGAGGTGCTCAGGGTGGAGAGGAAAGGCTGGCTGGTGGGCAGGCAAACTGCACCATGCAGTGTGATATGTGTGAGTTATAATGGGGATGGACCATGTTCAGAGGGAGCCCTGAAGGAATTCCAGAGTCTGCCTGGGGAGATGAGAGCAGACGGAAGGGAAGGGATCAAGGCACCTGTCATGTGGCCCAGACTTGACCCCAGGATCATGAGGTCCCGAGGAAGATACTGACTAGATGCACACGATGCAAGTTCACAGTGAACCACGGTCAGAGGGTTAAGGTGGATGACGAAGTGGCTTCTGAAGTTATTGCACATGCTAGAGAGTAAGTTCTACAGAGCAGTGACTTTTATGTACTGTGCTCACTGGTGTATCTTAAACACTTCAATCAGTGTCTGGCACATAGTAGGTGCTCAGTTAAAACTTGCTGAGTGAATGGATGGAATGGATGGATATCTCTGGGAGTGAGGACGAGGACCTGGACTGGCATGTGGGTGAGGATGGAGAGAGGGCATGTGTAGGGGTGAAATCAAGAGAAGGGGTAATTGACAGTCGGTGGTCATGGAATGGGAGGGTGATCCCAGGTTTCTGTTTTAAACAACTGAACTCCTGAAGAAGGAAGGAAGAGCAGGATTTGGAGAGAGATGATGATTTCAAGTTGGGGCTTGCTGAATTTGAGGCCCAGTGGGCCGTCCCAGAAGAGGGTTGGTTATGAGTATCACTTTAAAAATTGCAGAATGCTTTGAAGCATATGCAATATTCTGTCTGTCTCTTCTGCCATATCCTTGATACTCTGAAAAATTATTCAGAGATACCTTTGAGCCTTGTCAGCAGTAGATGATGGTAACTGAAGCCTTGGAATGAGTGAGATCATGCTGGGAAGCGATGCAGGTGCAGAAAGCAGAAGGCCAAGGGCAGAGGCCCGGAGAACACCTGCATTCAAGAGGGGGCGGAGGGAGGGAAGCCAGAGAAGGGGCACGAAAGGGAGTGTCCAAAGATGGAGGGAGGAACTCCAGAAAGAGTGGTGTCATGGGAACTAGGGAGGAAAGAGGAAGGAGGGAGAGAGTGGCCCCCAGGGCCAGTGTCTCAGAGAGGGGTGACCGTCCAGCATGGTGGAGGTGGGGTGGTGGCTTGCAGCGGGAAGAGAGGAAGACAGTGTGTTTAGATACCTTTCCTAGAGGCTGGGCTCGGAGCTAGAGGGAGACAGGACCTCAGGGGAGGAGGATGCAAGGTCAGGGAGGCATGGCCTGCAGTGTTCTGGAATAGTCTCCTGCACAAGAGGAGGCTGGCTGTTCTGCTTCCCCAGAGAGAAAGGAGGAAGCGAAGGATGGGGGCAGATGAATGTGTGTGTAGAACTTTTCTTATTGATAGCATGGGTTTTCTCTTAAAAATTTTTTTTAGTTCTTTATTTTTTCCAATTTTATTGAGATATGATTGACATATAACATTAGTTTAAGGGGTGCAACCTAATGATTTGATATATGTATGTATTGTGAAATGATTACTGCAATATGTTGGCATCTATCATGCTGTCTATTTTTTAAATCAACTTTTTTTTTTTAATTGTTTTTGAGTAAATGTGAGAGAGAGAGAGAGGGAGGAGAGGGCCCAGAGCAGTCGTCATAGTTGCACATCATTAGCTGTGACATCGTTTCATTCCACGCAGGTGAATGTGGGGCCAGTGTAGGGCAGAACCGAACTGGGGGCCTCCTGCATGGGAGGCAAGAACCTTCACTGCCATCCTGGCGGTTACAGCTGGGCCACAGTGCAGCATGTAAGTTTGTACGGGCTAGGGCTGGGATTTGATCCCTGGACCTCGCAGTTGCAAGGCAAGTGCTCAAAGCATCCCCTAAATCAACTTTTTTTTTTTTAAGATTTATTTTATTGTTTTTGACAGAGACAGAGAGAGACAGAGAGAAGAGGGGAGGGCCCAGAGTAGTCTCTATAGTTGTACGTCATCAGTTTTCGACGTGGTTTCATTCCACACATATGGGCAGGGGGCCATGCAGGGCTAGAACCGGGCCGGGGACTCCCGCATGGGAGGCACGCCCCCTCGAACCAGGGGCTGAACGGGGGGTGGGGGCACAAGATCTGAACTGGGGGCCTCCCACATGGGAAGCACACCCCAGTTCAGCATATAGGTCCACACAGGCCAGAACCAGGATTTGATCCTCAGTCCCTGGGGGCAGCAAAGCAAGCACTTAACTCGCTGAGCCATCCCGGCTTCCCCAAGTGATGACTTTTAACAAAAGTATACAGTCGGGTAACCCCCTACCCCCCATAAAGATATAGAACATTTCCATCTCCCCAGAAAATTCCTTCATATCCCATTATATTCCCCCAGTCCCAGGCAATACTAATCTGATTTGTCACTATAGCTCATGATAGGTTCATTTTGCTAATTCTAGAACTTCATGAAAGTGGAATCTTACAGTATGTGCTCTTTTTTGTCTGGCTTCTCTCCCTCAGCACTGTATTTTCTTTCTGAAACAGGAAGCAAAGCCTTTGCTGAGTTGGGGGCCCAGGTGGAGAGCAGGAGAGAGAGCCATGCTCAAGACTGGGGGATAGATGGGCTAGGTGGGGCTTGGGGAGAGCAAGTGAGCAATGTCCCCCAAGTGTGGCCTGCAGCAGAGGCAAACGCAGCCACATGGTTTGAACTCTATGAGGCTGTGCTCAGAATCTTGAGGAGTCCAGGGTGCAGCAGAGCTTAGTCATGGCCAGGGCAGGGTGGGGCTTGGAGGCCGGAGTGTGTGCAGATGAGAAAACCTGGACTCAGAGCTTCACATGGAAGGCCTTGAGGATGATGGAGCAAGCTGGGATTCAGAATCATGAGGTTACACCTGACTCCTTCTACCCACTATGGGCACTGCCACCTGTTTTGTCAGACCATCTCTGGGACCCTTTCCTCTGCTCCCTGTCCCTCAGCACCTTGAGCTTGAACCTCTACTTTCCTAGGCTAAGCCTCAGCGGGGACTCACGTTACCTCCCTCTTCTGGAGTCTCTATCCTGAGCTGCGATTTCTCCCTCAGCTGCCTCTTTTTCCTCCGCCTCCAAATGGGCTCCGGCCACTTCCACCCAAAAGGCCACCCCCTTGACTTTGCCTCCAGGTTCCTCGGTCTCCCATCTCTGCCCTTGCTTTGTAAATCAGGAAACCCCAAATGCTGTCTCCATGCGCTCAACCCACATTTGCTCTCTGGAACCTCCCCTCCCACCCTGCTGAAATTGCTCTGCCAAAGGTCCCCAGTCGGGGACATGTTTTGGAGGTTGTGGCTGTTCAGTGTCTCCGTTCCTGGGGATTGCTCCATTGGGTGATCTACCTTGTAATTGCTCATCTACCCTCTTTCCTCCCTACCCCTACCCATGCCACCTGCTGCACCCACAGCCTTCTTCATCTCAATTGATGACAGCTCCATCTTTCTCGTTCAGACCCAAAATCAGAACTCATTTCTGATTCCTCTCCCACATCCACTCTGTCAGCAAATCCTGCCAGTTCTACCTTCACAACACATGCAGAATCTGATGACTTCCCACCATCTCCACCATCATTCTCTCCCCGGGATTATTGTGGTAGCTTCCTACCCAGTGTCCCTGCCTCCATCCCTGACTCTGACATCTATTCTCTACACAGTGGCCAGAGTGATCCTATTAAACGGTAAGGTGGTCAGGTCATCCCTGGAACCCAATTTCTCCCAGAGTTCCCACTGTACTCAGAAGGGAGCCTAAGTCCTTCTGGGGGCCTACGAGGCCCACAGTCTGCTGCCGCAGTCCCTCTGGCCTTGCTTGTGTGCTGCCGCTTCCCCGGCTTCCTGGCTGTTTCCTGTGCACACCCGGCATGCTCCTGCTGTCTCCATAAAGCTCTCCTTGACCACACCATCTAAAATTGCAAGCTGTGTTCTCCCCCACCACTCCCAATCTTCCTCATACCTTTCCTTTGTCCTTAACTGTCTACATTGTTCACCTGCTTAGACCTGTTGTTTATTGTCAGTCTTTCCCCCTCTAACGTCAACGCCATGAAGACAAGGATCTTGGTGGATTTTGTTGCAGGACTAAGGAGCTAGGCCTGGGCCTGGCACATACGAGGTGCTCGATAAATATTCGTGGAGAGAACGGAAGGAAGGCATCTGAGCCTCTGTCTTTGCGCCCTGGATAATGAGACGTGGGTGTGTGATCTGACCCTGCTCATCCTGATGCCTCCAGACTCTGCTCTGAGGAGGAAGTGACCAGAACAGAGGCGGGTGGGTCCCTTTGGATGGCTTTGCTCATGATGCCAGTGGGTGCCACATCCTGTGCCCTGTCCTACGGAGAGACAGCTGTGCTTCATGTTTCTTGGGCTCCACCTCCAAGTGATCCCTCACGTTTCTCTGGTTTTGTTAAGAAGCCAGAGTTGGTTGCCCAGAGCCCTGACTGGTTCCTTCAGAATCACGAAGGGCAGTTGCTTTTCGGTCATTGTCCTGCTTAACCTCTCTGTGGCGTTTGATCCCCATGACCGCCTGTGCATCTCACTCTCTCGCCGTTCTCAGCGGCCTTCGTTAAGGTCCTGTTCGCCCCACCCCCATCTTCTGGACCCATACGACTCCCTGGAAGAGCTTATCCACGCCTGTAGCTTCTACGTTGACCCGTGTGCCCATGACAGTCTTGACTGCTCTCCGGTCCCCGACCTCCTTCTCCAGGTCTCCGCAGACCACAGCCGCTTAGATCTGGCCCCTTGAATTGAGACCCAAACTGCACTTGCCATCTCCCCATCCTTGGCCCCTCCCTGCTCTTGTAGGTCCCTCCTCAGTTAATAGCCTCCACTCTCTCCTGAGACAAACACCTCCGGGTCCTTCTCAGCTCTTGATCTCCTCACTCCTCTGAACTTGCCACCAAGTCTCATAAAATCTGCCTTGTCAACACCTCTTAAATCAAAAAGCTTCCCTGTTTTCCCCTAAACACAGCCTCCTTTTAGCCCTAAGCATCCTGGTAGCTGACCTCAGCAGCTGCCTCCCAACTGACCTCTCATATCCCATCTTCCTTGTCACTGTGTCCTCCACGTGGCTCCTAGAAAAGAATCTGTGGGCTCCTGGGAGGCTTTGACTGAGCAGGTGCCAGGACCCCAGTCTCAGGAAGATCTCTCTCAGGGGCGAGCCCATATACCCCCTAGCTCACCCACTCCCTGACTCCAGTCTCGGCCCCCCTGAGCCAAGAGAGAGACACAGCTCCAGGTTCACACTCAGCCTGTAACAGTCACAAAAAACAGGCCTCATCAGAATGAATAGAAGAGTGTCCTGGCTTTGAATGAAATGCCAATGAGGGATAAGTTAAGCTAATTATCCAGTCATGCCGGAAGCCAAATTATAGACATTGTCATGTTATAAACACCATTTCTCAAGAGAGGGGCTTGGAGACATCTGGGCAGCCTGAGCTCATTCTGTCCCCTCCCACCTGCTTGTCTCCTCCTGCATCCCACCCATGACGCGTGGGAGCCTCACCTTCAGCCAGGGCTCCCGCTTCTCCTCCGCCCCACAGCCAGTTGCTCACACGTGCTACTGATTCTGCCTCAAATACCTGTCCATGTCGTCTTTCGGTTTTCACCATCTCTTGCTGCGACCTTGGGTGAGTGACTGAATGAGTCCTCATCTGTCAAATAGGATTTTTCTTTTAAACGCTATGACCACGTAGATCAAGCATATCAAACACCTAGCAGAGATCTGGGTTCAGGTTGAGCGTTCCGGAAATGCTTAGTTCCCTGTTTCCTTCATACTTCCCCACCCCACCTCCTTGCCAAGTATGATCACATGATTTCCTTTACATACAAGTGGTCCGTAATTCCCCATCCTACAGGATGAAGTCCAAATTTCTTTTTTTTTTATTGTTTTTGACAGAGAGAGAGAGAGAGAGAGAGAGAGAGAGATACAGAGACAGAGAGAAGGGGGAGGGCCCAGAACAGTCTCCATAGTTGCACATCATTGGTTTTTCCACATAGTTTCATTCCACAGGTGGGCGTGGGGTTGCACAGGGCAGGAACTGGGCCAGGGTCTCACCCCCGTGAACTAAACTGGGGGCACTCCCCAGTTCAGCATATGGGTCCACACAGGCCAGGGCCGGGATTCGATCCTCAGTCCCCGGGGCTGCAAAGTGAGCGCTTAACCCACTGAGCCATCTCGGCTTCCCCCCAATTTTTTATCAAGGCCTTTGGCCCTTGGAGTTCTGGTTCCCATCCACTGTCCTTACCACTGTTCAGCCACATTGGCCTATTTCATTCCTTTATTAAAAACATAGGGGAAGCCGGGATGGCTCAGTGGGTTAAGCACTCACTTTGTAGCACCGGGGACCGGGGATCGAATCTCGGCCCCGGCCCCGGCCCGTGTGGAACCGTGTGCTGGGCTGGGAGCTCCCCCAGTTCGGTTCTCTCTCTGTCTCTGTCTCTGTATCTCTCTCTTTCTCTGTCAAAAAGCAATAAAAATAAATAAATAAATATTTAAAAAAAAAAACAAGAAAGAAAAAAAAAACATAGAGGAAGCTGGGATGGCTCAGTGGGTTGGGCACTCTCTTTGTAGCCCTGGAGCCTGAGGATCGAATCCCAGTCCCAGCCCAGGTGGACCCATGTGCTGAACTGGGGTGTGCCCCCAGTTCAGTTCTTGCCGGGGCCAATGTGGGAGGCTCCTGGCCCAGTTTCTGCCCTGTGCAGCCCTGCGCCCACCTGTGAAGTGAAACTATATGGAAAACTAATGCTGTCAACTATGGAGACTGCTCTGGGCCCTCCCCCTTCTCTCTGTCTCTCTCTGTCCCAAAACAATAGAAGTGGATCTTAAAAAAAAAAAAAAAAAAAAAAGAGTAAAAAAAAAAGTCATGTCAGAGTATTGTCTCATGGATTACTTGCAGTTCCTAAAAGAAGACACTTCTTGATAAAGGGATCACTGTCACCAATGGGACCTACCAATCAGCATGCCATCACTAAGAGTGGAGCTCTGACACAGAGGATGCCCTGAAGTAGTGAAACATGAAGGAGGCAGCATCATCACTCATGAAGTCTTTTTGCCAGTCTAGTCAATCTGAATTTAATCAAGCCTGTAGATCTAATTTCCAGTTTACAGGAAATACAGGATAAGCAACACCAGGAGGAAGCAATCAGAGAAATCTAGAAGGTGGGACATGATGTCTGTAATTTATTTAAAATACTTTAGCAATTCAACAACTCATTGACATGGGGGTGTGGGAGTTATTCTAGATTTAAATGAGACTTAAGAGACATCACCCAATGCAATGTATGGACCTTAAGATCCAGGTTGGAGCTAACTGAATGCAAAAGAAGCATGTTGGGGGGACAATTAGGGAAATTTGAACATGGGCTATTTATTAGACAATGTTAAGGAATTACTGTTAATTTTGTAAGGGGTAATCATAATATTGCAGCAAGAAAACTTAATGAAGTATTTTGTAATGAACAATCATGAAAACTCTAAATCACTTGAAAATATTTTAGTAAAAATGATAAATATGCTAAAGTGCTAATAATTATGAACATAATTACCCACCTAGGTAATGGGCATATAGAGGTTCATTTTCCTGTTGTCTACTTCTCTTTCAGTCTGAAATGTGCATAATAAAAAACATTTTTAAATGGATTTAAGTGCCAACTATGTAACTAGTCACTAAGCTAAGGGAAAATCTAATGTGGTCTTTGTCTCCACGAATCATAATAGAGTAGAATAGGGGGGAGGTGAACAATCGATTAATCACACTAATATATGAATAGTGACAAGCAGATAAAAATGCTTTGAAAGAAGGTGCACAGGTCTTGAGGGGGGATGATGATGGAAGCTGACTTGGTCACAGTCCGGAGGGGTGGGGAGAGGTTTTCTTCAAGGCAGGATAATTCAGTGTAGCTCTGAATAGAAGCAGGTATTGGCCAAGCACAGGAGAGGGGAGGTGGGGAGTTCATAGTCACAAAGAGCAGTGCATGTTGAGGGAGAGGAGGGAGAGAGTTGCTTTAGGCACGAAGAGAGGCCTGGAGGGCTGATAGGAGGAGATAGGACAGCACTGGGGAGGCGGAGGTCAGGGGACCTGTCTGTCCTCTCTCAGGAGGACCTGTGGGTTTGGGTTGTTAGACTCTACCTGTGAGCCAAGTTAATAATTTCACTCTTCATTATGAAAGCAACTGGAAGACGTGAAACGGTTTTGAACAAGGGGGTAACACAATTCAACTTGTGGCTTAGAATGGTAGCTGGTGGCTAGGGAGAGGGCATACCAAGACGTGTGGGTGCTGCTGGGCCAGCTCACATGGAGGTGGGGAGAAGGAACGTGGGGTCTGTTGTCCATGTGACCTGCTAAGGTGCCCGGATGACGCCTGGATTTCTGGCCATGAATGTGGATGGGACAGGTTGAGTGTGCTGGGCTTTTGAAATGCCTGAGGTAAGGGCTGAGTGGGCAGTGAGGTGTCTTGGTCACAGCTTAGAGACGCGATGTGGGCCGAGTCGTGTCCGCCCCCACCGCTTTGGCCGGGTGGTAATGTCAGAGCAGGCACAGAAGAGTCCAGAGTGAGAAGGGAGAAGTTCTGGGTTGAGCCTTGAGGAGCCCCGGACGTTTGGGCGGAGACTCTGGAGATGAGTCTGCACGAAAGACCAAGAGGGAGTAGCCAGTGAGGCAAGACACCAGGAAAACAAGGTGCCTGCAAGGCGGGGAACTAGAAAGTTCCTAGAAAGAGGAAGTGGCCAATCATGTGGGATGTTGTGGAGAGGTCAAGACTGGAGGGCTGGGAGGGCCAACAAGAGCCTGCCAGTTTTGATGAGAGGGAGGCCACTGGGACCTCAGCAAGAGCTATTTTAGTGGCAGGAGGAGGTGGCAGCAGATGGAAGTGGGTTGAGGAGTAAGTGGGAAGTGAGAAAAGGAAGACAGTGTGTAGACAGCTCCTGCAGGAAGTTTGGCTGTGAAAGGGAGAAGAGCAGCATGGGGGCTAGATGGGGTCCAGGAGCATTTAGCCTTTTAACGACAGACATGCAATCGAGACAAGGGATGACTCTGAGGGTGGATGTGACAGGACCACTGCCAGGGCACCCCTTCTACTCTACAGGAGTATTCAGATGGCTGCTGATGGCTGGTGGTTGGTGGCAATAAGACGGGCACTTGCCTGCCTCTGTTCTTTGCCCATACTGTCTCCACAGTTGGAATTCTTCTCTCATATCTCCTTTATTTACTGCTGTTGTTCACCCTTTAGAACCTAAGTGCAAGGTTACCTTCTCTAAAAAGACTTCCATCCTCAAGGTCACCCTGCCTGGACCCTGGTCATTCTTCTGTTTCTCAAATTAGTCTGTAATGCCCATCTCTCTCACCAGACTGCGTCTCCATCATTTCTGAGTCCCCAGAACCTGGCCAGGGGCTTGCTAGTGACTTTGGATGAATAGATGAATGAATTCACTATAGACATGTCTTGGAAGACTATACCAGGAGGAGGGCAAGCCTAAAGTAATTCCTGGGGATATGGAGTGGGGATGGGATGTTTCTTTTGTGAAAGAAACAGGAGAAGGGGCAAAGGCGAAGCTACTGCCCAGAGTCCTTGCATTTCTCAAGTGCTTCTATGGACCAGGTGCTAAACACATGGGTTTCCCATTTAGTCCTCATAGTATCCTCACGGAGGAGTGCCATCTGCTTGTACATTACCTGGTTGCAATGTAAACTGAGCAGGAGTGGTCTGTTTCACTCACCATGGTGCTCCAACATTAGAAAGGTTAATCGATAGGGTTGACAGATGAAATACAGGATGTTCAGTTAAGTCTGAATTACAGAGACACAATAAATTTTTAGTATAAATGTGCTCTGTATTTTTTGTGCTAAATGTGGCAATCCTGTACATAGTAGATGTTCAATAAATACTGTTGAGTAAATGTTGCTTCATTACATGACACTGGAGATACAGATGAAATCTAGATGATCGTCTGGTATCTTCAGTGAATAAGTTGCAAGGAGAAACATAAAAGGAGATAAAGGAGGGATGTGTAAATTAAAAGCGAGTTAAGAGACATATCAACTACTTGAAAACACGTTATGAGATGATTAGAAATTTGAACACTGACTAGTTGATGATGTTAAAGGATGACTGTTAATTCTTATTAGGTTTGCTATTAATTAGGGTTATGTTTACTTTTAAAAGATTCTTATCTTGTAGAAATATGTACTGAAATATTTAGGACTGAAATTATATGGTGTCTGGGATTTGTTTCAAGATAATATGAGCTATGTTCTATATCATCTTTTTAAAGGTTTATTTTATTGGTTTTTTGTTTTGTTTTGTTTTGTTTTTACAGAGACAGAAAGAAACAGAGACAGAGAGAAGGGGGAGGGCCCAGAGCAGTCTTCCTAGTTGAACATTTTCAGTTTTCAACATGGTTTCCTTCCACACAGGTGGGCGGGAGCCATGCAGGGCGAGAACCGGGCTGGGGGGCTCCCGCATGGGAAGCACACCCCAGTTCAGCATATGGGTCCACACGGGCCAGGGCCAGGATTCAATCCTCCTAGGTCCCTGGGGCTGCAAAGCTAGCACTCAACCCACTGAGCCATCCTGGCTTCCCCTCTATATCGTTTGTTTTTTTTTTTAATTAAAAAATTTTTCATCCATGGGCAAGGGCCATGCTAACGTTCTCTGTGTTGTTCCGATTTTAGTATATGTGCCGCCGAAGTGAGTGCGATGTCCTGTATCTTAATTGTGGTGGTTACATGTGTGAATTCATTTGCAAAAACTATTCAAAGTATACACTTAAAATGTACGTTTGTTGTATGGAAATCGTAACTCAGTAAAGTTGAGTTTTTAAAAATGGGAGTAGGGGAGGAAGTGGGTGGGGGTAAGAATAAAATAAGATTGACCATGAGTTGGGGAAGCCGGAATGGCTCAGTGGGTTAAGTGCTCACTTTGCAGCCCTGGGGACCGAGGATTGAATCCCAGCCCCGGCCCGTGCAGACCCATATGCTGAACTGGGGAGTTCCCCCAGTTCAGTTCTCACCGGGGTGAGACCCTGGCCCAGTTCCTGCCCTGTGTAGCCCTGCCCACCTGTGGAATGAAACTATGTAGAAAAACCAATGATGTGCAACTATGGAGACTGGCCTGGGCCCTCCCCCTTCTGTCTGTCTCTGTATCTCTCTCACTGTCAAAAACAATCAAAATAAATCTTGAAAAAAAAAGATTGACCATAAGTTGATAAGTGTTGATTGGGTATATGAAGGTTTATTATACTCTTCTATTTACTTTTGTATAGGTTTGAAAATTTCCATAATAAAGCATTTTTTTAAATTGTATGAGGGAAGATGCCATTTCTATTTTAAAGATGAGGAAACTACAGCAGAGGTTAAGTAACTTGCCTGCAAATCACAGCTGGTAAAATGATGAGTCTAGAATATGAGCAGACCAATCTGAGTGCAGTGTCTAAGCTGTTAACCCAGGATGCAAATTTCCAGAAGGGGGGGAAAAATGTGGGAGTGGCTAGGGGGTGATGCAGTGCTCCTGGGCTGGAACAGCGTCTGACTTAGGGAATTCTAGAAGCAAGATGGGCAAAAATGGTGGCTACGGTGTGGTATGGTGAGACAGGACTCCCCTTTCAGATTCATTGTCATATCTCTTAAGGTTAAGAGTGTGGACTTGGACCTGACTGTCTGGGTTGAGTCCAGACTCTGCCACTTGCTGGAAGTGTGACCTTGAGCAAGTCACTTAACTTCTCTCTGTCCATCACTTTGCTCATTGATAACATGGATATTAATAGGAATGTAAAATAGTATAGCCAGTTTAGATAACAGTTTGGCATTTTCTTCAAAAGTTAAACATAAATTTACTGTATTACATGGAAATTCCACTCTTAACATGAAGACATATGTCCACACAAAGACATATGTCCATACAAATGCCAAAATTCATAACAGTATTATTTAAAATAACCAAAAAGTGGAAACAACCCAAATGTGATTGGATAAAAAAACTGTGGTATATTTATAACATGGGATACTACTCAGCAATAAAAATGGACAGCCTACTAACACATGCCGCTGCATGGATGAACTTCAGGAACATGATGCCTTTGTGAAATAAGTCAGATGCAAAAGCCCACATACAGCATGCATGATGCCACTTCTAGGACGTGTCCAGAACAAGCAGATCTAGAGAGACAGAAAAGACATTAATCACCAGGGGCTGAGGGTGGGAATGGGGAGTTACTGAAAGTAGGAAGGAGGGGTCTCTTAGGAAATGTTCTAAAATTGGATTGTGCTGATGGTCATATAACCCTCTAAATGTAATGAAAATCATTGAACACTTAAATTGGGTTATGCATGGTATGCAAATTTAAAAACTAAAGTATATCTTATGAAATTGTTGTGGGGATTAAATAGAACAGACTAGAATGCAGTCAGTGATGTAGAAGTTATTGTCATTGGGCTGGACTTCAGGGGCCAGTTCCCTGCTATGACTTTCCAGGGAAAGGGCAACTGGGCAGGTCCTCTGCTTCCAAAGTCTTGAATGTAGGCCTTTTGGTGAGACTTAGATGGGCCGCAGAAGGGGAAGGCTGGCTTCCAGGTCCCTCAGGACCTTTCCTATGCCTTATTACAGAGGTGTCGATGGGAGCCTGCATCTTTTTCTCTAATGGGTAGGAAAGGTTCCTGCAGGCTGAGGACGGGGTCGAGTGTCCTCTACTGTAGGCAATGGGAATTGCAACAGAGGGGCCAGCGGCTCACCTCGTTCCCACCACCCTCCTGATAATGTTGTAAGGCAGCTGCTATTGTCCCCTCTTCACTGATAGGGACATTGAGACTCGGAGTGTCTAGGTGACCTGCCCAGGGATATATAGCTGACGCCCCCAGTCTCAGTCCTCTGAAAATGGAGACTCAATGACTCCAAGGTCCTTTTAGATGGAGAGTTATTCACCCCTACTGTTTGCAAAATGCTTCCATGCCTCCCTCCAGGCTATATTCCCGGGCGCTTGATAAAAGGAAGGGGAAGAAAGGAAATTGGAGGTAGAGGGACTTTCTCCTCCAGGGAAAGGTTCTCAATAGCAACCCAATAAAGACTCTTAACTTAATTTGGGGAGCTAGTGGTTTCTGGAGTAGGAGAAGGAGGCCATTGAGCTGCATTGTTATGTAAGATTAATTCATTTATTCATGCCAAAAGATTTCTTGAATGTTCTCTTCTTGTGTCACACTGTGTTGGGATGCACAGGAATGCAAATAGGAATGAGACTCTAAAGGAGTTTCCCAGTCCAGGTTCCTGCCAGTGGGGTCCAAGCCCCTTTCCCAGGCACCTCAGCTGCAAGGAGGCTGGAGCAGCAGATACCCCTCTGTCCCACAAGCAAAAGAAACTGGGCACTGCTGTCTCAGGATAAGAGTTTTCAACACTGTTCCCAGAAGAGACGGCTGTGAAGATCATTATTCTTCCAGAATTTTCCTCCTGTTTGTGTGGGGGGGGGGAGGGGGAGGGAGGGGGGCGGAAGAGAGGGGTCCGGGTTTTTGGGTGCAATTAGGAACCCTGGGATCTAAACCTTTAGGACCCCAGGATCTCCCCTCACGACAACTGCTCTGGAGACTTATGTAGAAAATGCTAAGGGGTGAGAGCTTTGAACAATAAAACACCACACCCTCCTTTGTCAAATTCTAGCCCCACCTTGGGGCCTTTACCTCTGGCCTCTATAAAGGTGTGGGGGGAAGGCTGACCTTCCAGATTCCTTTTCTCCCAAGTGTTATTTGATAATGCTTATGGAAAAAAATGCTTCCGTTGTCACTGCCAGGAGGGCCAGGATACAAGCCTTATCATTTGTCTCTTTACAGAAACCCTCTCTTACCCCAGCCCCAGAATGAGATATTTCTCCCTGAGCCCCCCCCCCCCCACACACACACCAGCCTCCCTTCACACCCTCATACCTTCCACACCCTTACTCCAAACCGTCATAGCAATCTCTCTTTGTATTTCTGGGGAGGAGAGGCAGCCATATTCCAATAACCTGACTTTTATCAAGAGAGAATATTCTGGGAGTTCATTCATTTCACTTACAAATATTTATCAAACACCTATTATGTCTAGGCACTGTTCTAGTCAGCAGTGCTCAGTAGAGATTAAGACAAAGATCTCATCAGCTCACTTCCAGACTAATGGGAGAGACAGACAATAAAGAATAAATTAGTTGACTTTTATATATACAGAAACTAAAACAGGGTGAGGGGATAGACCATGCCGTGGGGAGGTGGTCCTCCATTATTGGGAGATTTATTGGGAATTCAATTTCTCTTTGCTTTACTCTTTTGGGGGGAGATAGGAGTGAGGGTCTGTGTGTGTCCCCTTCTGGACTCTTCAACCCATTTTGTCAGTTCAGGACTCAAGTGGGCAAGTCTTGGAATTCAGGGTCCGTGGAGTCAGCCCCTCGGAATTTGGTAGAGGCCATTTAGAAATTGCATTAGAGAAGTGGAAACAGGTACCGAGAAAGTCTATCGTCTTGTGTGGTGTAATGGTCCTCCCTCCTCCGAATTTGTTTTCCTTTGTTCATCTGGCACATACTCAATTCCTAACTACTTGTTCAAGATTTCTTGAGCCCACTGTGTGCCAGGCGCTGTGCTAGGGGACTGGAACGGAGAGGTAGGGGACATTTTCCTGCCTGCAGGAGTCCTCGCTGTGCAAACCTTGTAAACCACCATCGCCTCGTTTCATCTTTTCCCTCAACATTGTTTTTTGAGATTCATCTGTTGATTCACGTAGCCCCAAGAGGGTAGCTGAGAGCATGTCTATTTTACAGATGCGAAAACCGTGACTGCCAAGGGAAAAAAAAAAGGAATCGCTTTGCGACGACTCAACGCCGGGCCACCGGCGGGCCACCGGCGGGCCACGTGCAGCGGCGCATTTGGCCCCTCGCGATCCCACCCACCCGCGCACGTTCCCTCCTTCGCTCCTTCCCCGCCGCGGCCGCGCCGGGTCCACGTGTGTGGGTCTGTGTGCAGAATGGGGACGGGGGCGGTGCCGCCGGAGGGGTGGGGTCCGGGGAACGTCACCGGCGGTGCTGTCCAATCAGCGGCGGCCTCGCGGCCCCGGCGCTGGTATTGGGGCAGCGAGGGGGCAGTTCTCTATAACGCGGTCTCCGGGAGCCAGCGGGGAAGAAAGGAGCCGAGCGGGCGGAAGGCGCCCTCCCCGCCGCCTGGGCCCGGGCACCGGGTGCCGGGCCCGGGGTCCTTCCCGCCTCCGCGGTCGCCGGCCGCTTTGTTTCTCCCGCCCTGCGCTCCGTGCTATTCAAGAGGGGCTCCCGCCGGGGCTGCGCAGGGAACGCGGCGGCAGGAAGGGCGGCCGGCCGCGCGGGGACTTGCGGGGACCCAGGAGTCCGGTCGCTGTGAGGGCCGCGTGACGAGATCCAGGAGGGAGCCAGAGCTTCGCCGCCCAGGGGTGCGGGCCGGGGGCGCCCGCGAGCAGAGGCCTCCCCGTCGAGGGGGGGGCGATGTTCCCCTCGCCCGTGGGCCATTCGGGCAGCCAGGGCGTCCCGCCACTGGGAGCAGCGCCCCCTCGGTGGGCACCCTCGCAGGCTGCTCCATGGAGACTCTATGCCCAGCTCCCCGCCTCGCCGTGCCGGCGTCCCCGCGAGGGTCGCCCTGCTCCCCGACACCCCGGAAGCCGCGTCGGGGGACTCAGGAGTTCTCTCCGCTGTGCCTGCGCGCCCTTGCCTTCTGCGCCCTTGCCAAGCCCCGAGCGTCCTCTCTGGGCCCGGGGCCTGGGGAGCCGGCGCCGCGGGCCCCGGTGCTGCTGGGCCCTCGCGCCCCGCTGTGCACGGGCGGCTGGGCCCCGGATGGCCTGAAGCACCTCGCAGGACCGGCCGGACGTTCCAGCGATGCGAGCTCCGCGGCTGGCCAGGACGCCGACGCCGCAGTGTGCGCGGGCCGCGGCGAGGAAGAGGGCGGAGGCGGCTTCCCGCACTTGGGCGCTCGCTCCGGCGGACCTCCGGGTCGCTGCCCGGCGCCGCGGAGCCCCCGGGAACCTCCGACCGGCCCCGCCTCGGCTCCGCCTAGGCCAGACCCGGACCTCGATTCCCAGCCCGGCCCCGCCACCGCCGGCCCGCGTCGGGAGCCCGATTCCTGGCTTCCGCCGCCACCTGCGGGCCTCTCCATCGAGCCTGCGGGGCCCGAGGCCGCGCCGGAGCCGCCCCTGCCGGGCCAGACGGCCGCAGTGGCTGGCACCCCCCCGCAGGCCGCCCCCGAGGCACCCTCTGCCAGCCCTTCGACGGCCAGCGGAGCTCCGGCCGCGCCCGGCGATCTCCGCCAGCAGCATTTCGATCGTCTGATCCGCCGGTCGAAACTTTGGTGTTACGCGAAGGGCTTCGCTTTCGACACCCCGAGTTTGCGCCGCGGCCCAGAGCGGCCGCCGGCCAAAGGGCCCTCCCGGGGAGCCGCCAAGAAACGCCGGCGCCCCGCGCCCCCTCACCGCAGCGTGCAGCCCCGCCGCCCTGCACCCACGCTGCCCACCACCAGCACCTTCAGCCTCCTCGACTGCTTCCCCTGCCCCCCGGCCCTCGTGGTGGGCGAGGACGGAGACTTAGGGCCGGCATCCTCGCTCCGCCTGCAGGGAGACTGTAAGCCCCCGCCTGCTCACCCGCTGTGGAGGTGGCAGATGGGGGGTCCCGCTGTCCCTGAGCCGCCCGGCGTCAAATTTTGGGGCATCAACCTGGAGGAACTTTGACTCTGAGGCCTCTTTGGCCCAGAGGGAAACGCTGGGACCACAGCCAAACTGCGGACGCGAGGATAGAGCCGGGTTTCTCACGTTTGCCTGATCTCTTCATGTTTTATGGGCTGTGGTCCGAGGGACCTCAAGTGACAGTGATCGTCCAGCACCTAACTGGTTGGGGTGACACCCCTCCCCCTCATCCTTTGGAGACGACTGAGGGCTGGAGTCAGGAGAGGGCTTAACGGAAAAAGGCTTAATGACAGAGATTCCAGTTCCTCCCCTCTTCCATCTCGGATCTCTGGGGGCAGGGCCTTCACCCCAGGGGGAGCAAAGGAGGCTACCGCTCAAAGACAAGGGGAAAAAAGGGGGAGAGGCCTGGGTGATGGACAAACCGGTTGTTTCTGTGGGCGAGCCTGGGGATGGGGGGGCTGTGGTGGGGGTGGGAAGGTGATTGGCAGCTCCCTGGGGGCTTCCCCCACCCCCACCATCTAGGCCTTTAACCCTTCCCTCCCCTCAGGCCTTCCCCGCGCACTCAGCACCTCGGAGCCCTCGTGGGAAAGGGGCAGCTTGAGCCAGGGACGATCACTCCCTTCCTAGGGCCCCCACACACGTCGGATGACCCTAATTGGCGAGATCTTCGGTCTCAGCAATCAACCTTTCCCTTTTGTCCAGTTCGGGAGTTTTCTTCAATTTTCCTGTTTGCTTTCAGTGTATAAGGTCTGATGGGTAAAGGAAGATGTCTTTTGATAAACCAACTCCCTCCCCCAGTTTACTTCTCATATTAGCTGGGGGACCTCCTCCCTTCAAAAGTGCAGCCTGCCTGGGGAAGGGGCTGGAAACTGTCCCAGGGAAAGTAAGGAGAGGTGGGAGAAATCCATACAATCGGGCCAAACAAGTCGCCTTTCCAGGTCCTCTGCACCGGCTTATGGGTGGGAGGGGGTGGAGGTAGCGGGCAGGCTTGAGTCCATTCTTTGGACATCCAAACTCAACCCCCTTAAAGGGTAGAAACCAGACCCGCTGCTTTTTGTGGCCTAAGGACAAGGTCCGATGGGGTTTGAGGGCGCACCGTTTGGGTTTGGATGAGAACTGGGCTGAGGTACCTTCAGCTTCCCCCTTCACTTCAGGCATTTCGAGAGTTGTCAGGGACCTGATGGATCCGAAGGGGGCAGGGCCAGGGGATTAGTTTTGAGGTCAGAGGTTCTGTTTTCTCAGGGGGGAGGGGAGAGTTCGGCCTGGGCCACGCCCTCTGGCTGGGTGGATCCCCTAGAGTCGGAGGGGTGGAGTCGCTGTCTCCACCCAGGTGAGGTCAGGGGAGGTTAGCTCCTGAGGAGATTCCAAGTTTAGGTGTGAGGGGACCCTGGGGGTTGAGGATCTGCCCAACAACATAGGGACCCAGCGACCCTTCTGTCCACACCAGTGTATAACGCCTCCTTTCCCCCCCGCAAAAAAAAAGTGGGATGAGGGAGGAACAGTTCCCACATTTGATCCTGGGGAAGGACTTGTCTCCTTTTCTGTGAAAATGCTTTGTAAAAAGTTATTGTTTGCATAGAGCAGATTCTTGAGAAACACTGTTTTGGAACACAAAAGTTTTGTTCATTTTAAAAACGGTCTCAGTTTGTATTTTTCACTGGGGGTAAGGGTGGGAGGGGTGGGTGGAAGTGGGGTAGGCACTGCCCTCTTCTCAACATCTGGCCTTTATGAACCCTGCTGACCTCCCCTCCCCCCTCCAGCTGTGTTGTGGGGAAGAGGGAGGAGGGCGGGAGAGTGCCTTCCATTCCTGTCTCAGGGATATCCCTCTTATCTTGCCCCCCAAGAAGAGGGAAGGCAGAGAAAGGAGGACGTGAGGGGTGGGGAGGCAATGTTTACAAGGATACATTCAGAAAGGACAACTCCTGTTTTTAAAAAGCTCCTTACTTTTGGAAGTGTGGTCCCACTCAGCTTTGGCCCTTTTGACCAGCCTGGGAGGGACGACCAGAGCTTTAGGAGAAGGAGGAAGGGATGGTGGGTCATGAAGTACCCTTTCAGACTTTCCTCTGAGGGGTGGGAGGTGGGCCGTTCATTTGGCTTCCCCCCTCCTCAAGTGAAAGTATTAAACCTCAGCCTGAAAGAGGGGCAGGGCAGTGAGTTAAAAACCATAGATTTTGGTCAGAACTGGAACTCCCCTCTTAGCTGAATGGTTTAATTTGGAGACTGTCAGGGCTGGAAGCTTTCCTAGGAATTTTCTAGTCATTTTACAGACTAGGGAGAACTGTATTAGTTTCCTGAGGCTGCCGTAACCAATTGCCACGAACTTGGTGGCTTCAAACAGCAGAAATGTATTCTTCACAGCTCTGGAGGCCAGAAACCCGAAATTAAGGTGTAGGCAGGGCCATGCCCTCTGACTGTTCTAGGGGAGAGTTCCTGCTTGGCTTTTTGGGGAGTCCAGCCTTCCTATGGTTACATCACTCATGTCTCTGCCTCTGTCTTTCCGTAACCCTCCCCTCTCCTTTCTCTTATAAAGACTCGTCGTTGGATTTAGGGCGCACCTGGATAATCCAGCTGGGTCTCATTTTGACGACCTGCATTTAATTATCTCTGCAAGGAGTCTTGCTCCGAACAATCTCACACACACAGAGGTCGGGAGGGAGGGAGTCAGGACATAGACATACTGAGTGCCACTGTTTAGCCCACTACGGAAACTGAGTTTGGGAAGAGAGAAACTTGCCCAAATTTTCTGGGGGGAAGGAAGCATGTGTGGGGTGCTGTGCCTCTTGAGCTGGAGCCCCAAGTCGCCCTGAATTGGAGGAGCCTGGGGAAAGGGTAGCATTGGACTCCTTGCTTTATCCAGGCTGACCCCAAGGATGCTGGGACTTCTCTTCATCCAACACTCACTGAGTGGAAGGGGAAGCACAAGGTTCCCGGGAGGGTCCAAGAAAGCTCTTCTTCCCTCCCTCCCTCCCTAGTCTCCTGGCTGCTCCAGGTCCTGTGTCCAGAGCTATCCCCAGATTGTTGGTGTGCATCCTTCCACCCAGCTCCCCTGCCCCCCCCCCCCGTGTCCTCGGAGGTTCAAGGCTCACCACAGGCCTCTGTGTTTGGGGGGGGGGGGATGTGGAGATCAAGGGTTTCAGCTTCTGTCTGGGTCTCTAAGTTCTCCGACTGGGTTATTTCCTTTCCTTTAGTCTCAGAGGATCTCTCTCCATGGGCCTCTATCTCTTGACAGCTCTGGGTCCCCGCTCTGTCCCTCTTCACCAGGGCCACCTGCATGGCCCTGAGAGTGAGTGCCTCCTTAAATGTTGTTCTCAAGACCCCTTGGGGCTGGCCTCGCCCTAGTCCAGCCCTGTTCACCATCCCCTCCCTTCTCCTGGGAGCCTCAGCCATCCCCACACCCTCTGCCTCGGGTCTCGGAAGTCTTTGTAGCTTGACTTCTGCCCTCTGAACCCCTTTCTTCCGGGGTCACTCATAACGACCCCCCATCACAAATCCAGGGGTTGCCACGTGGCCATTCTGACCCCTGGATCTCTCCACGTCCTATGACATTGCTGGATGCTCCCCAAGGTCTCGTTCTCTCCCCCTAAGGTCCCTTCCCTGTCTTCTGGGCCTCCTCTTCCTCCGCTGTCCTCCGGAAGCTTCAAAAAGGCGGAGCCTGATCATGTCTAGAGGGTGTCTATCCTCCACCCTCACGACTCCCCCAGGTGACTCTCTTTGTCTTTCTCTCCCAAGGCTTCACCTTGCACCTGCATAGGTAAACGTCTCCCGATGACTGTCCCTGCCTCCTCTCCCGCCAGTCCAGCCCCTCTCCGCATAGCTACTGGCGACTCATACTTTCCCTATTAAAGACCAAGCTGATTGTGTCCACATCGGCCCCCCTGGTCAAGTCTGCATTCTGGTCACAGCTCTGCCTTTCTCTCCACTAACTCCCTAAGAACTCAGCACCTTGACTTCTCACCTGGGTCCTTCCATTTGACCCACTGCTATCTATTTCTAAGCCTCTCCCCCCACCCCATTTCTTGCCTTGCCAGTATCTCTCCTATCCTCCCCTTCCTGGGGCACCTCCCACGAGTCTAGCCTCGACTATTGATCGCAGTAACCACCTAACTTGTTTCTATACCTCTGGTTTTCCTCTGATTCCCTTCGATCAGATTACCTTCTTACTCGGTGGGTCTCCCGATGTCATTGAATGCAGTCTCCTTGGCTTGTCATGTGGGGTCTTCTGTGATTTGGCCCTATGCGCCTGTCCAGCCTGTCGCTGTTAATCTCACTTTACATGCTGTGGGGTGCATCACGTGGAATGCCATTCCTTCCCGGCCACCCACCCCTTTCTAGAGCTCCATTCTCCCAGCCCATGTGCAATGCCCTCTGTTCATGAGGTCTTTGATTTCCCCTTGTTGGATGTGGCCCCGCCACTGCTAGACCCTCTTCACTCTTTTACAAAGACTTCTAGAGCTCTTCGCTCTGGGGGAGGGGCAGTGGAGGGTGGTGGAGGAATATGGGCTTCGGAGCCAAACACTCCTGCGCCTCTTTTCCAGGGAGAACCTGGGGGAATAACTTTTCTGACCTAAGCTTTCATCTCATTGCTTAGCCTTAACGGAGAGTCGTTGACATGAAATTGCCCCTTCAGAGTCGCTCCTGAAATGGTAAGAAATGTCCTGAGAAGACGCTGTCCAGTGTTCCAGTCTTTCTACATAGTGTTTGTGTTTTCTTCAAGGTAGAAAATCAGGGTATTGATGAGAAGATCATGGTTTGTGGTTTTTTTCTTGCACCCCTCTCCATTCATCCTGCACTTCTCGCTTCATGTTCTTTAGGTCCTGGATCCGTGTCCTGTCACAGCAGCAAGCACCTAACCATTACTTGTCCAACACAGAGCGCGTATTTTAAAGGCTCATTTAAAGCACTGCACAGCAACTTGACCCGTGGTGCTTGTCTAGGTGCAGTTCCAGAGATGTCCACTAGATGATGCTGTCTGCTAGCACCAGAAGAAGACTGGCGGCTGGAAAAGGGTGGGTGGGGAAGGGGTTAATTCTTCCAAGCTATTGAGCACCTCCCAGCGCTGGGCTTGGAGAGAATAGGTAAGATGTTCTCTGCACACAAGGACTTAGTCGAGTACTTTGAATGCATTATTTTTCTTTCATAACAATAGATAGGTATTATTATAATTTTTAAAGATTTATTTTATTATTTTGACAGAGAGACAGACAGACAGACAGAGACAGAGAGAAGGGGGAGGGCCCAGAACAGTCTCCATGGTTGCACATCATTGGTTTTTCCACATAGGTTCATTCCACAGGTGGGCGGGGCTGCACAGGGCAGGAACTGGGCGGTAGTCTCACCCCCGTGAGAACTGAACTGGGGGCACTCCCCAGCTCAGCATGTGGGGTCCGCACAGGCTGGGGCCGGGATTCGATCCTCGTTCCCCGGGGCTGCAAAGTGAGCGCTTTACCCACTGAGCCATGCTGGCTTCCCTAGATAGGTATTATTATCTCTAACAGATGAGGAAACGGAGGCTCAGAGATGTATCAATTTGCGTTAGGTCACATATGGAGGGTAGGAGCAGTTTACCTCTGGCCTGTTTGGCCCCTAATAGCAGTTGTTATAGCAAACACATGGCACTTTCCTGGAGTCAGGCTCTAAGTACTTTATGCTTAATCACTCATCTGATCCTCAAAGCAACACTATGAAGAAGGCACTCCTATCATCCCCAATTTGTAGATGAGGAGACTGAGGTACAGAGAGGGCAAGCCCACATAGCTACAGAATAGTGCCTTTAGAATTTATGCTCTTAATGACCACACTGCTGCCACATTTCATCAACCCAGCCTCCGCCAGTTATGGACTGGAAGCAGCCCCCACTAATATCTGGAGCTCATAGAGCTCTTGGTGCCAGAGACATAAAGATATACAGCCTGCCCCTGCGGAGCCTTCAGCTGCATGGGAAAAGCAGGACCTACAGTCTCCTCCTTGGGGTGTAGGCTTTCCACAAACTTGTTGGGTGACTCCAGCCCAGTGGTTTACCCTCTCTGGGCTTTGGTATCACCATCTAAAATCAGGGAACTCTGTAGCAGGAAGTGACTCTCAGATACAGGAGGTTTGTTATTCATGATGAGTTATTGCAAAAATTGTAGCGCTTAAAGAAAAAATAGAGGGGATGCCAGGGTAGCTCAGCAGGTTGAATGTTTGCCTTGTAGCCGCGAGGTCTGGGGATTGAATCCCAGCCCCAGCCCGTGAAAATCCATGTACTGAACTGTGGTGTAACTGGTAACTGCCGGGATGACTCGGCGGAGAAGTTTCTCACCTCCCATGCCAGAGGCCCCCAGTTCGGTTCCCGCCCCACATGGCCCCACATCCACCTGTGTGGAGTGAAACTATGTCACAATTAATGACTGCTCTGGGCCCTCCCCGCTTCTCTCTGTCTCTCTCTCACCTTCTGTAAAACAATAAAATAAATCTTAAAAATAAAATAAAATATAAAATATAGAGGTGACGTTATCAACTTTAAAGTACACAAAAAGTCCAGCTTGATTCATGTTTACACAGGCACAGCCCCGTGTGATCACCCAGGGCTAAGTAAGCCATATTGCCATCCCTCTGGGGGGCTCCACCAGGCCCTCTCCCGCTCAGTCTCCCTGGCTGGAGAGAGCCATGATGCTGGCCTCTGTCACCACAGATCCATGTTGCCTGTTTTTGACCTTCATAGAAACAGAAGGTACTTTTTGGGGTCTGGCTTCTTTTGTCCCCCTGTATGCATGCAGATTTATTGCGCTGTTGTGGGTAATATACTTTTTTCATTGTCATGTAATATCGCATTGTATGACTATTCTACCATTTACATAATCTGTTAATGAATGTTTGGGTCATTTCTGGTTGTCAGCTTTATGTGGAAAGCTGTGTGACACAGTTTTAAAGGAATGTGGGGGAAGCCGGGATGGCTCAGTGGGTTGGGTGCTTGCTTTGCGGCGCCGGGGACCGGGGATCAAGTCCCGGCCCCGGCCCGTGCACAACCATGTGCTGAACTGGGAGCTCCCCCGGTTCGGTTCTCTCTCTGTCTCTGTCTCTGTATCTCTCTCTCTCTCTGTCAAAAGTAAAAATAAATAAAAATATATTTAAAAAAAAATAAAGGAATGGGGAAGGGCAGTGAAGAGACATGAAGAGACATGTTTATTCAAGTATTAACTCAACAATAGGTGAATGGCTGTAGATAAGAAATGACTAAAGGCCGGGATTTCTCTCCCCAAAGCTTACAGATTAGTAGGGGAGGGATGTGAGTTAACAGTTAAGGCACAGCATGACAAATGGCGGTGGAGATAGTGAGGCTGATGGAGCAATGTAACACGTGGGAGGAACAGTGGGGGTCAGGGAAGGCTTCCTAGAGGAGGAGATATCTGAGTTGAGTCTTGAAAGGCAGGTAGAAGTTCATGTAGTGATGAAGGCCGAAGGCCCAGGAGGTGCTGAGGACAGAATGCAAAGTTGGCAGAGCCAAGGCACGGAGGCTTTTATGAGTGGGACTCAGACAGAACACATGGCCTGGACACAGGATGTGTGTGACAAGAGATGATGTAGACTAAGGTTGCCCAACCCGCGGGCCGCATGGTCTTTGAATGCAGCCCAACACAAGTTCGTAAACTTTCTTAAAACATTATGAGACTGTTTTGCAATTTTTGTTTATCTCATCAACTATCATTAGTGTTAGTGTATTTTATGTGTGGCCCAAGACAATTCTTCTTCTTCCAAGGTGACCCAGGGAAGCCAAAAAGTTGGACACCCCTGATAGAGACAAAGGTCAGATCACAAAAGGTCTTATACACCAGCATAAGAAGTTTATTGTGGGAATACCAAGATTACTCAGTGGTTGAGTGTTTGCCTCACAATCTTGAGGTCTGGGGTTCAATTCCCCCCTCACTACCACCCCCGGACCCCTGCAAACCCATATGCTGAACTGAGGTGAAACTGGTTATCACCAAGATGGCACAGAAGGTTTTGCCTCCCATGCAGTAGGTCCCTGATTTGGTTCCAAGCCCGCACAGCCCCACATCCACCTGTGTGGAATGAAACCATGTCACAAGTAATGATGTACAACTATGGAGACTGCTCTGGGCCTCCCCCCTTCACTCTCTCTCACCTCTTAAAACAATAAAATCAATCTTTAAAAAACAGTTTATTCTGAAGACAATGGGGAGCCCCCCTGAGGGCCATAAATCTCCCTTTACTTATTCTTTGTTTAGTAAATATTAATTGAGCCCCTACTATGTGCCAGGCCTGTGCCAGGCACAGAGAGACAATGGTGAGTAGAACAGGCAGGGTCCTGGCCCTTTTGAGCTTATCGTGGGGGGTGTGGGGGGCAGTTATAGTCAACACTCAGGCAGCGGAGCCAGTGCTGAGAAGGAGGGTGCTGGTGCCCGGGGGCTGTGCCAAGAGCACTTGTTGGAGAGCAGGAGAGCTTCCCTGGGGCAGCGATGCTTGGGATGAGCCTGGAGGGAGGACTAGAAGCTAAGGGCAAGGAGAGGGGAGGGGTGAGTGTTCCGGGCAGAGGGGACAGCGGGTCATGGTCCTGACACCGGACACAGCAAGGTGCCTCAAAGAACTGAGTGTGGCCAGAGCCTGGGGTCGGGGAGAGGCGGGGTGCAGGCGGGCCTTGCCGGCCCAGGGAAGGACTGTGGCGGCTTGTTCTGACAGCACCGGCAGCCAGTGGCGGATTTTCAGCAGGGCTGTGCCAATCAGAGTTGTGTTTGGAGAAGATCACTGTGGCCACCAGTGTGGACAGTGGGGAGATGGGTGAGGAGGTTACTGTCACAGTCCAGGTAAGAGGTGATGGTGGCCGTGACTAGGAGGATGAGTGCAGGGGTGGGGAGGTCACCCTGGAGTGAAGTGGATGCAGGTACAGTGGACAGGCGTGAGGACTAGATCTGGGGATATGGGTGAGGGAGGTGACGAATAGCAAGTCTTAGGACTCCAGCTTTAGATGCCGGGTTGACAATGAGACAGTAAACGCTGGGCTGCGGTGGGAACATGGGGAACATCCTGAGTTCAGACTTGTACATGAGAGTGTGCGGTGCCTCTGAGGCACCCGAGCGGGTGTTTGTGTCTGAGGCTCGGAGAAGGAGGGCGGGACATGTATGCATTTGACCTACGTGCAGAACTGGGGCCGGCTTCCCATGCGGGAGGCCCCTGGTTCGGCTCCTGCCCTGTGGGGCCCCGCGTCCACCTGTGTGGAATGAAACTATGTCGAAACTAGTGATGTGCAACTGTGGAGACTGCTCTGGGCCCTCCCCCTTCTCTCTGTCTCTCTCAAAAGAATAAAATAAATCTTAAAAAATAAGAAAGAAACTTGAGTGACATTAACGAAGGTGAGAGGAAAGGCTGTGAGGTAGGAGGGACGCTGTGGAACTCTGGTGACTACAACTGGTCGTCTACCAGTCTGTGCTGCCCAGGGAGACTGGCTTCCCAGCTACCCCTGCAGTAAGCTGTGGCCATGAGATTTCCTTCCCACCACTGGGATGCCTGGGAGAAATGGTGTGGGTCCTTCTCCGCCTTGGCTTTAAGACCCTTCGCATACCCTTTCTATATTCCATTTCCCCTTCCTGCCACTGGAGCACAACAAGGCTGTCACCCAGCTTTTAGAGTCACCAATAAAGCCCTAGGGGGCAGTACAGCAACACCGAGGACAAAACCTGGGTCTTTGAATGACTGTGGGAGCAGAGTTCCCCACTGACCTAGAATGTTCACCAGGAACATGAGAAAGAACAAAACCTCACATTCTTTAAGCCACTGTCCTTTTTGGATCTCTTGGTTATAGGAGTTTAGCTTAACTATTAATAATAGAACTTAGCCTAACTAAGCTAATATAGTTTAGCATAACCCAACTAATAGGACCAATTAGGTTAACAAAAATTATTAGCCTAACTAGTCTAATATAAGATTAAAATACAATATAATAAAAATTAGCCTATATAATATAACTTATCCTAACTCATATGGGAACCAAGGGAGAAGACTGTATCAAGAAAGTTAAAGTGGGAAACAACGTTGAATATGGCACCAAAATCAGATAAAATAAGGGCTAAAGAAGATTCACTGGCCTTGGCAACCAGGAGGCCACTGGTGACTTTCAGGGGTGTGTGGGGGTGAAAGAGGAGGTAAAGAAGCAGACACAGCAAATGCAGACATGTCTTTTGAGGAACTTGGATGTGAAAGAAAGAAATGGGGAAGGATCTAGCAGGGGACTCAGGATCAAGCGTGAAGACAGTGGAGTTGGGGAGACGAAGGGGTTGAAGACCCTGGAAAAAGGGTGAGTGGGGCCTATGTGAAGGGGCAGGGCTGGGACCCAGGGAGGAAAATGTGTGCTCGCAAACACACCGACTCATGCACATGTGCACACACGTACACACACGCAAGACAGAAGAGTGGATGAGTGAGGAGACCGCTGGTTGGCAGCTATGGGAACAGGAAGTAGGAATACTTTCTAGAGAGCTTCCATGTTCTCTGAGAAGCGAGAGACTAGGTGAGGGGTACAGGGCGGAGTGGGGGGAGTCGGGGACAGAACAGAGGAAGTCTAAGCGTGAGGTTGAGAGGAGGGATCTGCTAAAAAGAAGAGACAGTTGGAAGCCGGGCATTTGGTGGAGGCACCTAACCCTGAGTGTGGGCGCTTCTTCCAGCTGAGGTTGGCCTGGGGTCTTGGAGGGCAGCAGGCAGGTGTGTGTGGGGGGAGGGGGGCAGGGGGGGCTTCTCTCCACTGCAGGCAAGGAAGTCAAGGACCAGAAGAATGAGGGTATGAAGTGTGGGCCCAGGGCTTGGGTAGGGAAGGAAGTTGAAGCCAGGGGTGGGGGCAAGAATTGTGTAGAAAACTGACTTCCTGCAGCACAGGTAGGAGGTCCGCCCTGCCCACCACACGGTCAGCAGCAGGCAGAACACAGAACGATCTTCTGCATTTGTGCCCGTGAGCCTGGCCATTGGCAAAGGCTTCCTATTCCCTGGCTGTGCAGTCCGGGATTTGACAGCTGAGACGGGTTAAGTACGATGCTCAAGCCTCACAGTTGTGGCTGCCCTAGTCCACTCCTGTCATAGTCACAGACCACACTCGGATGACCTTAAGTTTGTTGCCATGAAAACACAAAGGAAGTGTCCCCACCCCTAGGGGATGCAATCGCAGGGAAATGTCACCTGCAGCTCTGCTAGGTGGCACAGTGGAGGGCAGAGGGGACCCTGGGGCTTGTTCTTGGCCTTAGGGTGCTCCCTCCTCCTGTCCTGGCAGCGCTGTAGCAGAGCAGAGCCCTGTGGGGAGCCATTGTCCCCTTTGCTGTTCTCTTGGCCTGGAGGATGGGGACCTGGGAGCTGGAGTTGAACACAGACGGAGTGGGGAGCCCCTGTGGGGAGCCCCAAGAAAGCCTGAGAGCCCACATGTCTGTCCACACGTGTCAGTGGGTCCTATGAACAAGGGGGCTCTGGGTGTGTGTCTATGAGGGGCGTCCCTGGAGTGCTCCTGAGTCCAGTGTGGCTTTGGAGGAGTGTGTTTAGAAATGCGTGCCCTGAAGTGCCTGCATCAGGCTACCCTGAGTGCACTGAGCACGTGTCTCCCGGCTACGCTCAGCCCTGTGTCTAGGATCCTGGAAGGACGTGTCTTCTCTGCATTGAAGCAGAAACTAGGTCAGCATACGGGAGGCAGAGGAATTAGGGATCGATTTCCAGCAGTCATAGGCTGAATGGGGGGAAGGTGGCGGGTTGGAAGGGGTGGGGGAGGGGCCGGGACAGGTACCCCTGGTCCTGGGAGCTCCCTCGCTTCTTCCTGATACTTGCCTTGAGAGAAGGGGGTACAGGAGGCAGTGGGAGGAGGGGAGCACCTTATCATTCTGGGACCAGGAATGTGGGTAGGGGAAGCAGACAGAGAGGTGATGTTAGGGGTGTCCTGGCCTAGGGAGCAGTTGGACGGAACAGCCATCTCAGGCTTTGGTGAAGAAAAATGTCTCTTTTCCGCTTGTTACAAAGGTTGATTCCCTCCTGCCTGATACTATCACATCTGCTCTAGCAACATCCCTCCCTCCATCCCTTCTTCCCCTACTTTCACCTGGACTTCACGAGAAGCCACAGCCAGACCTTGAATAGCCTCTCATCCGAGTAGGGAAGAGGACTGAGGGATGTCTGATCAGCTGGGGGGGGGGGGTGAGGGCTAGATTTAGATAAGAAAAGGATGGCTAGCACCTGCTTCCAGAGACTGGCGGGTCTTTGCCAGGGCCCTGAGGAGGGAGAAGCTTCATTGTTTATTTCTTCCCCCTGGGAAAGGACAGGACAGGGTCAGGGCACCCTGCCCAGGGACCTGGCTGCGTGGGACGAGTCTCTTGTCCCAGGGACTGAGAACTCTTACTCCTGTGAGCCCTCAGTCCCCCAACCAGGGTGACGCTGTTTGTCTGTCCCCCCAGTGCATGACACCCCTCCATCTGGGGTCCCTAAACCCTCATCCCATAACCCCCAAGTCCCTAGTGTCTGATGGGAGCTGGGAGTCTGAATGCCAGGGCCCTGAATAGGGCAGTGGGCCCGCCCCCATGCCAGGTCTCTGTGCAGGGCGTGCGCTCCCGTGCCAGTCCAATGCTGCCCTGTCTCCAGCTTCGCGCTTCCTCCTCCATTTGAGCTGTTGCAGCAGCAGCAGCCTCTCTCTCAACACCTTCCAACCGGGGTCCCAGCCAAGTACCACTCAGCCCACGCAAACAGCCCCAGAGCTGGACCCGTGCATCTTATCTCGTGCCCGCCCCTCTGCACCCTCCTCGGGCCCCTCCCTTCCCCGAGGCTCTGCAGAGAGCATGGTGCCCACACTGAAGGCCCTCTTTAAGTCAGGAGCTTTGGAGTGGGTGGCACCTCATTCTAGGGTCTTGTCAGCTCCATGACACCTTGGGCCAAAGTGAGTGTCACCTTAGTCCTTTGTGGGTTTCAAATCAAACCAGGCCCTTGAGGCCTCTGTGGGCCCTATCTCAGTCTGGGTCAAAGTGGGCTGTCACTGGCCTGTGGGCTCCATGATGCTGTGAAGCGATGTGGGCCCCGTATCAGTTAGTTCAGGCCTCCACCGCCCCTGTGCCTCCATCCACTCAAGGCCCTGTGAGCTCGCAGGTCCGGAGACCTGGGGACTCTTCTGTGTGGGCTGCTATGGGAGCCCCAGTGCTCTGGGCTGGGAACTCCATGTCGGCTTGGGCCCAGGGAGGTGCCACGTGGTTCTAATTCCTTGACCCTCTGGACACCATGGACAGATGCCATCTTCTTCAGCTCCTGGGTCCCTTGAGACTCCTGGGAGTTCTGTGCCCACCTGAGCCAAAGTGAGCTCCATGTTGTTCTATGGCTGCTGGATTGGGGTTGTGGGACCAGCAGCACTGGTGTCACCTGAGACTTGCTAAAAATGCATAATCTCAGGCCCCACCCGGACCTCCTGAATCAGAACCTGCATTATTAACAAGACCGCTGTGAGTCAGACGCACCTTGACGTTTGAGCAGCCCCATTGTCAACTTCACGTCAATCTGGATCAAGGCGGGACACACTGAGCCTGTGCCATGTGAGCGCCAGGACGCTGGGGCCAAGGCCCGGGCCATTAAAGAGCCCCCAGTCCCCTGGGGGCATGGGGGCATCGTCTGCTGTCCCTGTGCCTCCCCAGGCCTCTGCCTTCTTGTGTCTCCCTTTTTATTCTTCCCTGAGATCTTGCCTCTAACGAACTTTCTTCTCCAAAACCTACTGCCCGGTACCCTGTCCTGAGCCTCTGGCCCCCCTCCACCCAGAAGGGTGTCTGCCATCCCCCATTCTGCGCTTGGCTTGGGGGATCCTCCTGACTCAACTTCTCCCCAGCTTCTTGCCAACCTCAGGCCACCCCAGCTGAAGGCTGCTGCGGTAGTTTTCCATCCCTGCTGTTCTCTGCCTTAGACACACATTGCACAGAGAAGTCCAAAGTCCCTATCTATATATACTCCTCAACCCCCACCCCCGGATGGCGAGCGTCTCCTTTGCCAGGCTGTGGTCGTGCAGTCTGCCACTCGTGAAGGCGCTGTTTCAGATCTGCATGTTTAATGTTTTTTCCAGGAAGTGCTCCCGGCTCAGGCTCTGGGAGGTGGTGTGAAGCCCACAGAATGTCAGGCACCGGAATGGTTGTTCACAGGTGCTGGTGGCGGGACTGGAAAGTGGTGACGCCAGTTCCTGGCTGCTTGGCTGTCTTTAGCATTGGGGTGGGGGTGGGGAGAGCCTATCAGAGCTCAGCCCCCACCCCCCCCACCCCCCGCCCCCGGGCCTGAACAGAGAGCCTGCCTTCCTGGGGGCACGCTGCCGTGGGAAGGTGGACCCTGATTTGGATTTGCCTTTTAGGCTCAGCAGCATCTTCAGGTCTTGGTCATTTCAGTGTCTGGAGATTTTCCAGTGGGAAGAAGCCCGTTGGCTCCATGGGGAAGTGGCCAGTCACCCCAGGCTCAGGGCAAACCGTTAGGGACAGAGTGGGAGGGAGGAAATGGGCAGAAAACAGCTGGGTCTGGCCTGCTAGGTGCGATGTGACCTTGGAGTGTCATTGAGCTCTCTGGGTTCCTGTGAGTGGCAAGGGAGGGTCATACTAGCATCTCCCCTCCCTCTCTGGCATGGTAGAGACTGGAGTGAGCGGCTTCAGTGCAGTGTATTGAAGGCAACCTCTTCAGTGCCCAGATATTTGTGAAGAACTTAGTGGGCAGGAGTGGGAAAGGAGGGAGAAAGATGAGGCTCTGGCCCAAGGGCAGATGGAAAAATCTGGAGATGGAAGTGGGGGAGGGAGTGCAGACAGACACAGGCCTTTCATTCTGACCCTTGGGAGGCATGAAGCGCTTGATTGTGCATGTGTCCAGAGGGTTCAGTGGGGCCTGAAGGTCGGGGTGGGGTGGGGTGGGGTGGGGACAAGGGAGAGCCCGCTCCATCCCCAAGCCCCTCGGGAACAAGGTCCCCACACATTCTGTTGCAGTCTGTCAGGGCTTTGACAGAAAGGGCTTCTTAGAGATGGCAGGATGGGGGCGTGGCCCCTGGCCCCGCTCCCGCCCCTTGCTAAGTTTTGGAGTCTAGTGGTTTATCTGTGCAGGACTCAGCCACAGTGGGAGGCAGGGGCCAGGAAGGGGTGTGGGGAAAGGGTGGTGTGATTGTCCCTCAGCCAGCAACAGGGAACCCCACCTGCTCCAGAGCTGCCTGGTCACAGCTGCTCCTCTCCCAGGTGCCAAGGTGGAAAGTTCTTGCTGGTGTCTTGTCTCAGTTCTTTCTGTTTTCATTTCAGTGCCATTACTCTCTTCTGCTATCTGGGTGGATGAGGGACCCTCATGTCCCTGGGTATATGGCATCTTCGGCCTGGAAGAGGCCTCATGGTCTGATATGAAGCCTAGAGGCCTGATCTGCCCCTGGGGTCTATTCCCTGCCCACATACAGAGAGGGCTTGGACTCTATGTAAAGTGACACACTCCTGTGGGTATCCTCCAATTGTAAGGAGCTGAGAGGAAGCTTAAAGGGCCTCCTGAGAGCCGTGATAGACACTACCACCCTGCTCCCCAAAGCATAGACATGTTAGGTGTTGGGGAGCCCTCTGCTCCTCACAGTGGCCCCCATCTTGGGTAGCAGTTTATAAACACCTTTTACTCTCGGGACTTCCTGTCCAAAAGCTATCATGCCACAGCGGAGAAAAACAGACCTGAGAAAAGTCCACGGAGACATACCTGCTTTCCTTCTCCTGCCTCTTGGGAGCCTCTCCTGCCACCTCCTGCCACCGCCACCTCCCAGGGGCTTCTGAGAGGCCCCGCAGGACTCCCAGCGCTTGGCAGAGCACAGGGAGAGAAACACTGATCTGCAAAATCCAGTTTCTTCATTCCTGGAAACTGACAATCAAAGGGAATGGCAGCGGGCAGAGAGAGGAGGCTGAGTGACAGTCCCACAGGTGACAACTCGATGACAAGGGAAGAAGAGGCAGGATGATGCTCAAGAACAGATATGTATACCTGAAGGGCTCGATGCTGGAACATATAGTTGGGAGTGACCGTGATTGCTCCTCAAGAATCTCTGGGGGCCAAAGAGATTGATGGCACCTGCTCAGAGCGGAGGCCTTGGGCATCAAGGGAAGCTCATGCCTGGTGGAAAGGAGTTAAGTGAGAAATTTCAGAAAGACTGCCCTCCATAATGGTTAAAGTGCAAAACGATGGAACAACATGTGTCCTTGACCGTGCCCCTGACATCGCTGAATGTGTTGGCTCCCTCAAAGAGCTGATAGCCTTGAGGTCTTGAGCACTGGTTCTCAGCTGGGGTGATTTTTTTTTTAAGATTTATTTTATTGTTTTTGACAGAGAGACAGAGACAGAGAGAGACAGAGAGAAGGAGGAGGGCCCAGAGCAGTCTCCATAGTTGTATGTCATCAGTTTTCGACATGGTTTCATTCCACACAGGTGGGCAGGGGGC
>PVKE010004147.1:0-20590 GCA_004027555.1 Craseonycteris thonglongyai
GAAGCCGGGATGGCTCAGTGGGTTAAGTGCTCACTTTGCAGCGCTGGGGACCGAGGATTGAGTCTCGGTCCCAGCCCATGCGGACCCATGTGCTGAGCTGGGAGCTCCCCCAGTTCAGTTCTCTCTCTATCTCTGTATCTCTCTCTTGCTCGCTCTGTCTCTGTCTCTGTCTCTGTCTCTGTCTCTCTGTCAAAAATAAATAAATAAATAAATAAATAAATAAAGTTAAAAAAAAAAAAAAAGACCACATAAGGCATCACTCTACACTCCTAGACAGGTACCATGCCATAGATCTCAATTTATTTAAACCAGGGGTCTCCAACCTATGGGCCCGCGGGCGGAGGCCCTCTCATCCGGCCCGTGGAGACCTTTTTATCTGAATAAAATAATGTTAAATAAATAATTAAAAACAACATCTATGTTTTGATTCTCTTTTATTTGGACCTCGAGTGTGTAGTCGGCCCCCAAACTGCTGTTTGATAGTTAATGCGGCCCGCGGGCTGAAAAGTTGGGAGACCCCTGAAAACCATACTCTCCCCCTGGGAGTTTGATGTAGTCACCATCCAACCTTGTAAGCTGGGAGGCCCAGGCAGTGGGCCAGCTGTGACCTTGCCCATGCCCACCTGCCACGTGGCTGGGAATCAGTGGGCAGCCTGAGCCCTGAGTCCATGTACTGGAGCCCAGGCTGCAGGGCTGGTGAACTGCTCTGAAATCACTGAGGCACCATCTCATACAGGTGAACATGTCCCTGTGGCCCCCAAGTCTGTGCTCAGAAGAAACGCCTGTCCATGTACACGAGGAAACACGTACAAGAATGTTTCCTTTAGCAACTGTGAAAAAGCTAAAATCTGGAAACCAACTAAACGTCCATCCACAGGAGAATGGGCAAAACAGACACAAGTGGCGTCTCACCCCTTCATACATAGTCACAAGAAATGAACTAAAGGGGAAGCTGGGATGACTCAGGGGGTTAAGCGCTCACTTTGCAGCCCCAGAGCCCGAGGATCGCATCCCAGCCCCGGCCCATACAAACCCACATGCTGAACTGGGGTGTGCACCCAGGTCAGTTCTTGCCGGGGCCTATGCAGGAGGCTCCCGGCCCAGTTCCTGCCCTGCGCAGCCCTGTGCCCACCTGTGGAGTGAAACTATATGGAAAAACTAATGCTGTCAATTATGGAGACTGCTCTGGGCCTGCTCCCTTCTCACTGTCTCTCTCTCTGTCAAAAACAATAAATAAATCTTTAAAAAAAAAAAAGAAATGAATGAAAGGAATCCAGATCAACATGATCTAGTTTGGAAACAATAGCAGAGAGACAGAAAAGTACAGCTGGAAGACTGCATGTTGCAAAACTGAACAATACATTCTTTAGGGACAGAAATGTATGTGATGAAACTTTTTTGTTTTATTTATTTATTGATTGATTTATTGACAGAGAGAGAGAGATACAGAGACAGAGACAGAGAGAGAACTGAACTGGGGGCACTCCCCAGTTCAGCATATGGTTCCGCACAGGCCAGGGCCGGGGCCAGGGCCGGGATTCGATCCCTGGTCCCCAGCGCTGCAAAGTGAGCTCTTAACCCACTGAGCCATCCCAGCTTCCCCGAAACTTTTTTAAAAGGCAAAGAAATGATAAACACGAAGTTTGAAGGAGGGGTGGGGAGGACAGTGGGGGCATCAAATATGGTGATGGAAGGAGAACTGACTCTGGGTAGTGAACATACAATGTAACACACAGACGATGTAATGCAGAATTGTATAACCTGGAACCTATGTAATTTTTTTTTTATTTTTAAATATATATATTTTTTAATTTATATTTATTTTTGACACAGAGAGAGAGAGAGATACAGAGACAGAGACAGAGAGAGAACTGAACTGGGTGAGCTCCCAGTTCAGCATATGGTTCCGCACAGGCCGGGGCCGGGATTCGATCCCCGGTCCCCAGCGCTGCAAAGTGAGCGCTTAACCCACTGAGCCATCCCGGCTTCCCCAAACCTATGTAATTTTTACCAACCAATGTCACCCCAATACATTTAAAAATTAAAAAAAAAAAAGAATATTAAAAAACAAAACAAAACAAAAAAACCCACTAAGTTTGAGAGACTGGTTGTGGTTGGGTGCAAGGTGGAGGCAGTGGGATCAGGAAGTAGCACCAGTGACATGCGGGAGTGTTAGGAATGTTACAGTTCTTATTTGAGAGATGAGTTCATGGGTGTTTACATTATTATTTTGCTTTGTAATTTACATATATATGATCTTTTATGTACCAGGGGTGCCAAAAAAATGTATACATATTTTAAGAGGTGTTATCTATGTATTACGGTACTTTTTGAAGTTGAATTGAATTACAGTAGCAAGGTGTATTATGATGTTCACTCAAAATATGGTGTTAATCAAATGAATACTAGTGTCACCATGTGACAGGCAGGACAGTCAAAGAAAATGGTGGAAGCACAGTTGTCGTTTGAAGAGCGTAAGACCATTTTGAAGTGATATTTGAAACTCGAGAACGTTGTTGAAGTACAACAATGGAGGCATGAGTATGCAACAGAACCCCCAACACGCTTAATAACTGCACACATTTGTGATAAGTTTGAGACACATGGTAAACTGAAACAGCATGCGCAGTGATACAAGTGGATGCTGGTCAATGTTGTTCATGCAGTAGTTCACTATAATCAGAAGTGTCTAGAAGCTGACGGTAACCACTTTGAGCATCTCTTATAATTGCAGAAGTCAAATGTGACTTGTAGTCATCTTTTGTTATTGGTATATATTGAGTTTTACAATTTTAATATAGCTTTTTCCTTTCTTAAAACGTGTTTACATTTTTTGGCACCCTCTGTATATTAAATATTATATAATTTAAAAAATAGAAAAGTCGGGAGAATTGATGAAGATAAAGCCATGTGAGCCATAGTGAGGACTTTATTCTTTATCCAAAGACCATTAGAGTCTGGTGTCAGGTAGACAAGTAATGTGATCCAAATTATGTTTTTAAAAGATCAAAGAATAGAAAAAAGCAAAAGAAAAATAAGAAACTAGGAAAAAATATTTGCAACTCCTATCACACACAAAGGCTAACTTCCTTAATATGTAAAGAGCTCCTACAAATCAATAAAAGAGTCAACAACCTAGTAGAAAACTGGACAAAAGAACAAACCTTTTCTGGAAGGGAAAGAGAAATAGCTCTTTAGCATATAGAGAGATGCTCAACTCACTTAAATTTTCACCCATCAGATCATCCAAGATGAAAAGTCTGAGGAAACATGTTAGAGAAGTTATGAAGAAAATAGGCATATTCATACACCTTTTCCTAAAGGGCAATTTGCAATAGTATCAAAATTACAAATGTGCTTCATTGCATAGGGTCACAGGCACAAAGCTATTCCCATACAACATTGTTATATAACATGGTTTTGTTTAAAGACATTTATTACAAAAGACTGAGATGTCCATAAATAGGGTCCTAGTTAAATAATCATAGACTATGTATGAAATAAAATACCATGTAGCTGTCATAAGAAATGAATTCATACATAGAATCAAGGGACAACCTCCAATATTTACTGTTTTTAAGGGAAAAAGACAAAGTGTACAGATATGAGGGCTGTCCAGAAACTATACAGCCGTGTAACCATTCTTGTTATATTGACAATGGCTGGATTTTTTTCTGGACAGCCCTCATATATGCTGTTTTATGTGAATAAGGAAAAGTGGCACCTAGGTTTCCTCTGGGAAGGAGAACCAGTGTGGAAGGGTGATTTTCACTCCATTGTCTCTTGTACTTTATGAATTTTGTACCCTTTATCTATTTCCTCCCACAAATTAAAATAGGTAAATATCGGGAAGCCAGGATGGCTCAGCAGGTTAAATGCTCACTTTGTAGCCCTGGGGACCAGGATCAAATCCTGGCCCCGGTCTGTGCAGACACATATGCTGAACTGGGGCGTGCCTCCCATGTGGGAGGCCCCCAGCGGGTTCCCACCTTTTGCGGCCCTCGCCCACCTGTGTGGAACAAAACCATGTTGAAAACTGATGACGTACAACTATGGAGACTGCTCTGGGCCCTCCCCTTCTCTCTGTCTCTCTCTGTCAAAAACAATAAAATAAATCTTTTTTAAAAAATAGGTAAATAACCTAATTGTTACCAACCAATGTCACCCCATTAAATTTAACAATAAAAAAAAAAAAAGGTAAATATTAAATCACTGTACCTGCTGGGTAGAGGACAGACTGGAGGGGAACAGAAGTGTGTGTGAAGAGCTACAGCCATAGGCCTGTCAGAGATAGTGTGACAAAATGTTTTCTCATCCCCAAAGCCCAAGGGGGCACTAAGGGTGGCAAAATCCCAGGGAGACTGCAGGATTCCAGGATTCCCCTCCTTCACCTACTATGTGCCAGTAGAACAAGCAAATTAACCTCCAACTCCCCCACTCCTGCTTGCTGGCTTGCACAAGGAGTGATGGAGGTGTCTAACGCACACCCTGACACACATACCTGGCTCCAGGCCCAGCTCGAGGGTCTCCTCAGGCACCACCTGAACCAGCATGGCCAGAAGCAGGAAGAGAAAGGCAAAGGTGAGGCAGACGGAGCGCTCACCCCCCTCCTCGGCGCTGAAGTACAGCTGGGTCACTGTCAGGAACACTTTGCTGGGAGCTGAGCTAAGGAGGCCTCTAGTGCCTGCAGTGGCCCCATTCCACCCCCCCCCCCAGCCAGTGACACCCCAAATCCAGAACACAAACACCAGAGTTCAGATTTGGGGTCCTGGGGAGCAGGGGAGTGACCGAGAAGAGTGAGCCGCTGAACAGGCACAGACACAAAGCAGGAATGCTGCTCATGTCTGTGTCGGCAGCATGGGGCTGTGTGCGTGGCAGATGTGCCTGGCACAGGCCTCCAGCTCAGGTCATCACACTACCTGTGGCCAGCCCCCACATCAGTCTCTTTAGCAGGTCCCATGTCCCTGACCCACCTAGCCTCCTGGCTACATTCACAGCATCTTTCTCTAAGAAGCTGTCAGATATAAGGGCTATATTTCCAATCTGCCCTAAAGAGATCTGGGGGTTTTCACGAACAGTATGGACTCCAAGATGGGCTTCCCTTTTTCCCAAGACCATCCACAAGGACATTTTCTCCAACTTTGGGTTTCCAAAGTCATAGGTTCGCCTCTGCTCTCTCTGAAGCTTAGTAAAAATATTGCAGAGAGGAATCTCCTTCCCAGTCCTTGCATCTGGGCTGGCCTAGTGACTTGCTTTGAATGAAAGGATGGACAGGGATGGGGTGGGCCTGCAGCACCCCACCTTCCTTGCTGGCTTTCTGCGGATATGAGGCAGCTTGGTCCAGCCTGCCGGAAGGGGGACTACTTACTGGGAGCAGAGATGTGGCCACCCAGCTGAGCTCGGCTCAGGACAGCAAATATGATAGCAACTGCTTTACCCCACCAAATGTTGGGGAGCTTTGCAGCACAACAGTCAACTGATTACCAATTTAGGGGGTAATCCTTGATCAGGCTCCCGCATGCCTCCTGCCAGCCCCACCCAGAGCGGGAAGGATACATGGAAAAGGCGATGGTGAGCAGACACCAGAACACGGCGATATTGGTCTCCCTGGCCGGGCCTAGCATGTAGTAGTAGGCCTCTGTGAAGAGGTACACACCGCCCGTGTACACAGCGAAGTCCACGAACCACTGGTACTCCAGGAAGAAGCGCAGGACTGCGGGACACACTGCTCAGCCTGGGGCCACTGGCTCAGGGCCTCCCTGCACCTACCCACCCGGGCAGGGCAGGGGCCAAACCAGGTGAGCTGGGGGCCCACGGGTTGTTACCGAGGGCATCCATGGCTGTGAGGGGGCAGGTCTCCAGGTGGAAAGAGGCATCTCGGGGTACACATAAAGGCTTCTCTTCACTATAGCCATTGGCCCACCTGGGGGGAGGGAGGAAGTCAGAGTAGCAACTTCCATTCTCCTCGCCCTAGTCCAGCCCACCTCTCCCCATCCTGGCCTGGGAGGCTCAGGTTGCCACCCTCAGAGCACAGGAGCTGGTCTGGGAGGTGCCTTTGCCTCAGCGTGGGTGTCTCCTGTACACCATGATGTAGGCACCACAGCAAACTTCCAACAAGCACATTATGCCAGCTGGAGGTAGCCGATGCATGACAGTGACCATCATTCAGCCTGGGTTGTGCCCCATTCTCCTCTGTGCCTAGAGTGGTGCCTAAGAATGGGCAGAGCAGGCCCTGCACCCCCACAGCCTCCCCTAAGGCTGGGGGCTCACTCACCGCTCCCTCCTGCCTCTGGGCCTCTGCTTCCCTGCCAGGGCCCGAAGTTCTTCCTCAGAAGGGTGCTTGTATCGGAAGAGACTGAGGGCAAAAACAGTCAGTCAGAAAAGCTCAGGCATGGGAGATGGGGGCAAGGCAGTGAACCCCAAAACTCAGGACTGGGATCAGAGAGGGCCGGCCCCCCCCCCCCACAAATGCCTGGTGACAGGAGAGGCAGGGACTGGACACTCCTAAATCTGCTGGCTACTCTCCTAGAAGAATAGGCATGCACATGGTCTGGGAGAGAGAGTATACAGTTCCCATTGGATCTCAGACAGTGTCTGAGACCCAAACAGGACAAAAGGCAGTGTGGCAAACATCTGCAGCAAGAATAGGGCAAAAAGAGGGCTGGAACGGGGGAAGCAGCTGCTCTTCCCAGTGTGGAGATGGTCTCATGTGTACATCTGTCAGAACTGATCCAATTGTGCACTTCCAACATATGCAGTTCACTGTACATCAACCACATCTCAATAAAGTCATTTAAACTCATCTGTGGGACATAAGATAGGGCTGGGAGTGGGACCAGAGAGGGCCGGGCTCTTCCCACAGCCCCGAGAGGTACAACTCACCTGCCATTGCAGAGCAGCCAGCGTGCAAAGGAGCAGTGTGGTGCCAGCCTGTGCATGAGGGTGGCAGTGAGAAGGGTCACCACCAGCTGCACTCCAAGGACTGCCTGGGGGAGGGGACATAATGGGCAGTGCCTGCCAGAGAGTCACAAGATCACTCCTTCCTAACCCAGCTATTTATAGAGGCAGGGCCATAAGGGGCAGGGCAGCCTTCCTGCCAACTACATCTTGGAAAAAAGAACCAGGATGAGCTTAGACCCAACCCTGGGCCCCTGCTGTGTCCAGAACCCGGCACCTGATTGGGGATAGGGGGAAGCACATTCTAGAGCAGAACGGGTTCACTTCTAGCCTCTGCCATGGATTTCAGGTATTATTACTCTCACCAAACCTCGGGTTCCTCATCTGGAAATGGGGTGCTTCCTATTTTGTTTCATATACTATACTCTCATGATTGCCTTCCGGACCTACAAAGACGCTGATGCACCCAGTGAAAGCAGTTCCTCTCCCACTTACTTCTACCTTACACATTCACTCTGATAATTCCATCTTAAATGACCTCTGATGGCTTCGGCACCCTCTCTTCCTCTCAACCGCCTTGCTGGCTACTACCTGTTTCACAATAAAGACTTCGACATTTGAGTGGGATGACTTTTTTTTCCCTTTCTATTAGGAATGTTCTCACCAAGTTCTACATAACAACCTTTTTAACAATAATTCATAACACGTTTTCACATACTTATTTTAAAATGTTTTAGGAGAAATGTTTTTGGTAATCAACTGAAGCTGAAGATGCTTGAATGTAGTAAATACCAATTTGCTAAAAGTAATATGTAATTATGTAAAATTATGTGCTCAGGAGAGCTGTCTACCAGTATTACGGTAACATAATTAACAACTAAAATGAAGTAAGGATTAATATTAATTATTAAAATTATCCTTTAATCAGGCAAAAATAAGCTAACTTTAAAAGGAAAAGCTCTAGTGGGATGGATATTGGACCTAACAATGTAATTTGGAATGACTGCTGAAAACAATACATCATTAAAATCATTAACTCATAGGATATTTTCTCTATACCCATCCATGACTTGTAAAATGAGACCAGAAGTATTTTTTCGGTCATGAGGTTAAGGTATCATCTTTCTGATCTCTAAATCTCACTAATCACCTAGTCTTACTGCTCATCCTCTCCTCACCAAGTACAGACTGGCCAGTGAGCACTAATGATCACCTCATTGTCAAGGTCGGTGGGCACCCTTAAGCTGGTGGGCCAGGCCTTATCTGGCCCCGCCCTTCCTTCTAGGACCCTCCTCTGCTCCTTAGAGAGGAGGGCAGCACCTCCCACCAGCACTCACGAGCACACTCCAAACTTCAGAGCTTTGAGGCGCCTTGCCTGCCTTTTTCTTCCCTCTGTTGCCTACCTCCTGTGACCCCATCCCTGGCAAGCAAGGGGTTTAACCACTGACTGGACCCAGCGCAATCCCAAATGACCCCAACACAGCCACACTTCCAGCCTGGACTTCTCTGCCAAGCTCGCAGGCCAGTGCCTCCCCAGGGCCCTCCCAGGAGCCCAGCACCTGCCTGTCACTCTAGCAGACACAGCACTAGGCTTCACCAGGGTGTCCCAGACCCTCCCCAGTCTCACAGTCAGTCTGCAACTCCGCTCCACAACCTCCACCTCACTACCTGGCTCTCTCCAGCTCTCCCTGTGTCCAACAACTGGAGTCTCAGAGCCCATCCCAGACCCAGGGGCTCTCCATGGCTAACCCCATCACCCTCCAACACCACCCATGGCGGCCCATGGTTCAAACTTCTGTTCTAGCACCAGGACAGGAAGAACAGAAAGGGAAGGAGAGGGAGAGGTAGGAAGGAGGGAAGACATGTCCTCCACATAAGGCCCCCGAGGTCTGTCCAGGGATGTTTCTCACAAAACACACACACACACACACACACACACACCTGGTCCCAGCAGCATCCGGACTTGGGGTCCCTGCTCTGCACATTTACACACACACACACACACACACACACACCTGGTCCCAGCAGCATCCGGACTTGGGGTCCCTGCTCTGCACATTTCCATAGATCTAGAGCTTCCCATTTGCCCACTCCTTCCCTTCCTTAGAGCCTTTCCCTGGATCTTTCTTCCATCCCGTTCCGACAGCCCTTTGCCACACTATCCACAGCGTCCCACACCCAGCCTGGAACAACTCCCACTTTCAAGCACCCCCTCCACCAATGCTCTCACTTCAGGTCTCCCTCCAACAACCCCTCCTAAGGGACACAGCCCGCGGGCGCCGGCAAGGTCAGGTCGCTTTCCAGACCCCTCCAGTTTATGTCCCTCCCTCTGCCGGGCCAAACACCTAGGGGTTGGGGTCCCGGCTCTTGCCAGGCGTTCGCCTGGCCCACAGGGGCCGACCTAAGTTTGAAGAACAAACTCAGTGGTTTGCACACACAACCGCGTGAGACCTGAGGATTTCAACTGTGCTGTCTTCAATTCTGGGACTCCACCCCACCCCGAGACCACCCAGATCCTCACAGCCCGGCCCTTTCAGGGCTCTCTCCCTGGCCCTTCTGCACACCCCGGCACCCGCAGGGACTCCCGAGGGACCCGTCGGCGCGGACGTTACGTTCCCGCAGGACCCTGTCTCAAGAGTGGGCCCCAAAGGGACCCCAGACCTCCCTCGCAGGGTTCCGAACGTGCTTGGGTTCCCAGTCTCCTCGGCGGAACCACAGGGCCCTAGAAGGCAGGACCCCTAGAACACTCAAGGGCTTCCAGTTTCCTCGGCACAACCCTTGACCCCATCACAAGTCCCGCAACGAGATGCTGACCCCAGAGATGGACACACGGCCCTCTGCACGACCCAGAGTCCTTCAGAGCCCCCAAACCCCATGGAGGGACCCCTGTCCCTTCGGTGTCTCCCGGGACCACCTCGAAGGGACCCTAAGCCCCTCATGGTCACCCACCCCTCAGGACGCTCACTTACCATTTTGTCAACGGGAGCTCAGTGCGGGGGACCCACGACTTTATAGAATTTGACCAATCACAGCCAGAGTATGGTCTGATAAGCAGCCCGCGAAACCAATCACCAGGCTTGAATTCGGAGTGCAGCACAAGAGGGGCCGCCGCGTTGCCTGCCGGAAGTTGTAGTTCCAAGACGCCCAATCGCCTCATCAGCACCTATCTCACAGGTCTGTGGCTAATAAATTCACTCACGCACTGTCTCCCGCGGGACAGTTTTGGACGTTCAAGAACATTCAATGGTTCCCACTGACTAGACTCCCCAGTGCTCAGAATGAATTCAAACCCCTCTTCCTGACTTCAGTCTGTGCATAGTACAGCTTGCCACCAACCACTCTATCTCATACACCCAGGCCTCTGTAAATGCTGTCTTCCATCTTGGAATGCCTGCTTTGTCAATTATTTTTTAAACTTTTAAAAAATTTTATTGTTTTTCACAGAGGCAGAGCGAGAGAGCGAGAGAGAAGGGGGAGGGCCCAGAGCAGTCTCCATAGTTGTACTTCATCAGTCTTCGACATGGTTTCTTTCCACATAGGTGGGCAAGAGCCACCTATGGCTACCAGGAACCAGGAACCAGGCTAGGGGCCTCACATATGGGAGGCACGCCCCCTCGAGCCAGGGGCCCAAAGAAGGGGGCGTGCAAGAACCAAACTGGGTGCCTTCTGTATGGGAAGCACACCCAGTTTAGCATATGGGTCCGAATGGACCAGGGCTGGGATTCGATCCTCAGTACCCGGGACTGCAAAGCAAGCACTTAACCTGCTGAGTCCACTGAGCCGTCCCAGCTTTCCCCTCAACCTTTTTCACATGGTAAAAGCCTTATTCATCTCTATCAGCCAGGACTGTAGTTGTGAACAAACACACACAACTCAAATGGGCTCCAGAAAAAAAAAAAAAGTACATTTTGTACTCATGTAATGGAAAACTAAAAGTATATCAGCTTCAGGCATGGCTGGATCAAGGACCAAATGTCAGACTCAGGAATCTGATTTTTTCTGTTTCTAGGCTTGGAGGTAAGAACTTCTAGCATAGGTGCCTAGGTTTTGCCATCTGTGTTTCTATGGATGTGTGTCCACATGAGTGTGGACATATATATGGGGGTGACAATGTCTGAGAGTCTTTATGGGGGTGGGCATCTATGAGTAGGGCCTATATAGTTGATTGCCTCCTCTCTATGGGTGATTTTTGTCTTTGTTTATGAGCAAATGTGAATGTCTGCAGGGGATTTGCTGTTTGTGACTTTCGTCCTCTGGACTCAAAAGTGTCCCCTTGAAAGAGGATGGATGATAATGGCAGTGAAGGTTGCTGGGATTTTTCAGGACTTCCACTGGGGTCATGACATGCCCCTCAGGGCCAGGGCATACAGGTGAGATCCAGGGAAGATGGGATTTGGGGAAGGTGTCAGGGAAGAAGGAACAAGAAAGAAACAGCAGGGGGGAGGGGGATGTTTGCTGCAGGCTCAATGCATGTCAGGTTGGGAGTAGGGGGCACTGACTCATGTGCTTCCTCTCTAGCAGGCCAAAGTGGCAGAACAATTGTCTCCATTTAATTGATGAAGATAATGGGGAAGCTGGGATGGCTCAGGGGATTAAGCACTCACTTTGCAGCTCCAGAGACTGAGGATTGAATCCTGGCTCCGGCCCATGCAAACCCACATGCTGAACTGGGGTGTGCCCCCAGTTCAGTTATTGCCGGGGCCTATGCAGGAGGCTCCCAGCCCAGTTCCTGCCCTGTGCAGCCCAGCACCCATCTGTGAAGTGAAACTATATGGAAACCTAATGCTGTCAACTATGGAGACTGCTCTGGGCCCTACCCCTTCTCTCTGTAAAAAAAAAAATAATAAATCTTTTTAAAAATAATAAAAATAATAATTGAAGATACAGAGGCCCTGAGAGTCCCAGATCTCTACTTCTACCTGAGCTCTCCACTGGGCACCTAGCTCCTGAGTTCAAGTATCACAGCGCCCCCACGTGGTAATCATGGGCAACTCACACATATCCTGGCTCCAGGTTTTCCCAATCTTCCCTCACCACTTGCCCATCCTCTTGGTACTTATCCATAAACTCTGGAGTTGCAAACTCCAAGATGGTCTTGAGGCCTCTCACCCCACCTGATCTGTCAGTGCCTCCTGATGGTTCCACTTGGAAAGGCACACTCCCACCTGACCTCACTCACTTAACAACCTCTACTCAGTCCAGCCCCCATCATCTCTTCCTTATAGTCCCCTCCTCCTCTGGGTTCCATCCCCTGTCCCCTACACCACCCTCCACAGTCTTTTTTCCTCCTGAGCAGCTTGAGGGCACCTGTTATCAGCCAGACCATGTCTCTCCTCTGCTCACAGCCATCCATGGCTCCCACCTCACGTAAAGCAAAACCAGTCTTCTCTTCTACATTGGAAGGTCTATGTGCTCCATTCTTCATTGTTTGTTCAACATCTCTGTTCTCCACTGGATACTACTCATTCTTTGTCTTCCATTGGGTATCCATGTTCTTGGATCCTCACTGGACGCTCCCTATGTCTGTCCACACTAATGTCCCACATTCTCTGACCACATTGAAAACCACACTCCTATTCCGCCACTTCTGTTTATGATACCATAGAAAAATTCATCTCTAAGATCTCCGACTTCCAACTTCCTAAGATCTGCCCAGGCCATGATTCTCATGGTGCTTCCATCTAGTGACTGAGCCCCTAGGGAACTTGGGGCCCTCTGATGGTAACATTGGCCCTAGCCGACATCACCATGGAGTTCTTAGCAAAACTGAAACTTACGACCATCCCTGCTTCCTCCCCACCAGAGCCATGAGGATACAGCTGGGGTCTGGACCCAGAGGTGTTTCTAGAACCTGGTAGCCTGCCCACTATCCCCTCACAACCTAGGACACTTCAAGCTGTACACGTACATATATGACACACACACAACACACACAGCCTTTTCTGAGTCCCCAGGCTCAAAGCCTGAAAACATGAGATAGAGCCCCTGGAAATCAAGATGGATTTTATTTATTACTACTTCTATTTTACTTTGAAATGTTGAGTGGAAAGTGAAGAATCCAAAGCACACTATTGGGTGCCACCTAATGGCATATGGCAAAAGTGCAGCCTTTCAGGGGTGGGTATACAGAACCACATGCTCCAGCCCTGGGGTAAGCAGCCCACGTTTTTATGAACCCCATGCTGGGCACTTAGCCTGTGGAAACAGACTTCAGAGATTGGACTGGCTCTTGACAACTGTGAGGGTGAGATCAAGAGCCTAAGAAGGGATCCTTTCTGGCTGTGCCTCAGTTTCCCCCAGGGCCAGGGGTCTGTTTTGATTGTGTGGGGAAATGTGACTGCAACACTGTGTGGAGCACCAAGTGTGAAGTTTATTCACCTCATGTGGACAACCAGAGTCCTGATGATCTGAAGGGTAACCCAGGTGGAGAATGTGCGCCCTCGAGGTGACCACCGTGCCTATGCTGGGGGTGCTGCTGGAGGTCCCGGGGGCTGCATACACTGTGGATCCCGGAGCCCACTGTCATGGGCTGGAGTGGGGGCAGTGACTCACCCCTCCTCTGAGGGTTGGTGGGTACACAAGGGAGCAGGTGGGGAGGATTTAGGACCTGAGTTTAAGTTGGGTGAGAGGACTCCCCAGCCTAACTCAGGCATCCTACAGAGACCTTGAGTTCACCCCACCTCCCACCCCCTGCATTCTCTTCAGGCCTCCCATCACAGGTAGGGGCTCCCCTAATGCCCCCATCCAGGTCAGAGGCTATGAGTTGTGCATGGCACCCTCTTCCCTTTACCCCATTATAGCCATCCAAGGGTCCTGTGGCTCTACCCCCATCATCCCACAATGTCCCTCCACAGCCTCTCAGCCTCCTGCGGCTCTTGCCCCTGAGTCCCCACCCCACCTCCCTGCCACAGAAGCCCTGGGGAAGGGCCCTTTGATCATGCCATGTCCCTCCTCCGGAAACTGGGGCCCCAAAGCCCCTACTTCACTGGGGATGAGGTGGTGAGGACTGGGAAGATCTACAGAGGACAAAGATCTACAGCACGCTTGTCCAACCTGTGGCCCGCAGGCTGCATGAGGCCCAGGGTGGCTTTGAAAGTGGCCCAACACAAATTCATAAACTCTGAAAACATTATGAGATTTTTTGGCAAAATTTTTTTTTTTTTTTTTTTTAGCTCATCAGCTATCATTAGTGTTCATGTATCTTATGTGTGGCCCAAGACAATTCTTCTTCCATTGTGGCCCAGAGAAGCCAGAAGTTTGGACACCCCTGATTTATAGGGTCTGGCACGCAAGGGGAGCACTCTGTAGGCAGTTTAGAGTGCCCCCACTGTACATAAAAGGTCTGTCACTTTACATATTCTGCCCTCTTCCCCACCCCTGAAAGAAGTCAGCCCTAAGTCTTGGTGGGGAAGGAGAGGCCACGGCAGAGGGGGAGGTGCTGAATTCCAGGGACCAGGACTGACTCTGAAGCTTAAGTGCATGCTTCCCCTCTTTAACCAGCATCTAGAGCTGTGTGCACTAATGGTGGGATGCAAGACATTGCATTTTACTGGAAAAGCACCTCTGTGGACCACTGGAGTGACAAGAGGGGGCAAGAGTCTTAAACAGCTAAGCTGGATCAATCAACTTTGGGTCTTGGTTGAATGGGGGGTGGGGAACAAATATTGTAAGTGCTGATGTCAATACTCCGTGTTTTCCACATTCCTGTCCAAATTGGTGATCTTCACTCAACAAACCTGCTTAACTTGGCAATCAGAGCTGTTTCTAGGCTTGGGGCAGTGAGGAGGCCTTTCTGGAGGGGACATGGGAGTTGGACCTTGGTGGGTAGAAAGCAGTCTTTTAGAAAAGGTCAGTTGTGGGGTGAGGGAGATGATCCCAGTGGAAGGCAACATGGCTCTGGCATTAGAACTGCAAGTGTTTCAGGGCTCAGGGCAGGGGACAGGGAAGGGGACAGGGGCAGAGTGGGTGGAGGCAGCTGTGGAGCCTGGAAAGGTCAGGAGTCAGATGAGTATCATAAATATCCCCTTGAGACCACCACTGGGGTGGCTGGAGGCAGGATGAGCAGATGGAGATCCCTCATGCTCCTCACCCCCTAAATGTGCTGGCACACATGGGACAGTCCAGAGTGTGGGTGGTGGGCGAGCACCCCTTCAAGTGAGTGGATAACCCCCTGGCTCCTTCCTTCCTTCAGTGGAACAAAATTGCTGAGTCGAGATCAAGCGATAAGCCTATTTAAAAGAGGAACAGCTGAGTAGCCCAACATTCAAGATCCCCAACTGCTTCTTGCTGCAAGCAAATGCGACAAGCCTGGGGACTTCCTTCTGAGCCCACCACCAGACAACCCTGGAGTTGGAGCAAATAGCCCAGCTGGTGGAATGGAACCACTTTAAGGGTGCACTCCACATGTCCCACTGCCTACCATGTCACCAGCTCATGGGTGCCCCTGCAGGGCCCTTGCCCTCATGTCCTCACCTGCCAGAGGCCTTCCTTCTCTAAACCCCACCTGCACTCAAATCCTCAGCTTAGGGTGGAATTCTGAAGGGAGTACACCAAAGGAAGACAAGGCAAGACTGAAGCCAGAAGGGAGATGGAGGACCTGGCGGGGAGGGGAGGGGAGGGCAGGGCTCTGAGCAGCGAGTTTTGTCCACAGATGCCACGCGTGTTTTATTGGTAGGTACACACTCAGGAAAGAGGAACACCGCCCCCAACCCCCGGGTCAGAACCTAGCCTTCCTCCTCCAGGCCCCTCACTATGGAGGGGATCATATCCACTGCTTATTCACTAAGGACTCAGGGAAGGAGGCTGGGACCCCACTGGCCCTTGGCTGGTGTGGGGGGAAGGGCCTGAGCCACGCAGTCTACTATCGGGGCCAGCCATCAGCAGAGGGATGCCGGCACAGGGCGGGGCCCGGCCTTAGGGGCTCTGCCAGGGGCCGGGCCAGGAGCAAGGGATAGGGGAAGGTCTTGGGAAAGTCGCTGGGGCCCCCAGGGGCTGGTGAGAGGCGCTCAGACTTGATGCTGACTGGAGGGGTAGGCGGGGAGGCACCGCGGGTTGTGGGGCCCTCCTCGCCCAGGTTGCGGCCCCCACTGCAGGGAAAGAGAGAAGGGGGGGAGGGGCAGTATGTAAGCCCTTAACGAAGGGGAAGAAACCAGGAGGTGGCAGTGATTGGGCAAAGGCTCAGCAGGAGGATGTTGGGAAAGGAGGGGGCGGCCATCCCTCTTGGGGCCTCCAAATTAGCCGCCACCACGACCCCACCCCCACCCTCACGCTCCAGAGGTTTTGAGTGCAGAACCATGAATGGCCACCAGGGATCAGCAGTGGCTAGGGGCTTCAGAAGACATGGAGGGAGGGAGCCAAGCCGCGGAGCAGTACAGGGGTGCAGGGGCATTTAGGGCACTTACCTGGGCTGGGCAGGAGTGGCTAGAGGCCCATCACTCCTCGAGGGCTGCCACGGGGCTAGGGTGGGAGGCTGCAGCAAGCCGGGGGTTGGAGGGGGGTCTCCCAGGCCATATTCTGGGAGGGCAGGAGGAGTAAACTGAGGCCCAAACCTCTGGGAGCCCCTTGCTCAAGCCTGACCCACCCCACCAGCCAGTTTTCAGGCAGGCAGCTGTATGTATATCTCCCACAGCAGGACCGAAGGGGGGTGCATACCTGGGGGCCCTGCAGAGAGGAAGGGGAAGCTCCCGAATGGGGGTGCTGGGGCTGCAGCTGAGCACGGACTCTGCAGGCTACCATAGAGGCCTCTCTGTGTAGAGAAAGGGTGAAGGGGAAACTGAGGCCCACACTCAGGCCACCCTGCCGTCACCCATCATCCCTGACAGTTCTTCTCCCCACTTACTGAGGTGCTCAGTCCCCCTCGGGATCCTGCCAGGCCACGGGGCAGGTCTGGCCTCCGCCCATCAGCTGCCAGGTACAGGGGTGGCGGTGTCTTGCTGGCAAGGTGGCTCGGTGAGAAGAGAGGGTGAGCCAGGCCTGTGGAGCAGGAGACCCCCAGAGAGAAGGTGGGCAGCCATCTCATCTACTTGATGTGCAGAGGTAATGCACACAGCCAAGCAGTACCAGAGCCAAGAACCTCATCCCCACACCCCTCTGGGAACCCCACGCCCACTTCCTCAGGGCCTATGCTACATGCTCACCTGGGGGCCCGGTTTTGGGGGCTCCTGGCCGAAAGGGAGATGGGCGACTCTGGGCTGGCAGGGCCTCCCCAAGCCCACTGGAGTCACAGCCTGGTGGGGGCAGGGCCCCATATACCATGTCAGGGTTGGGCATAGTGGGGGCAGCTGGCTGAGGGCAGAGAAGACGGGATTGGTTGGAGGAATGAGGAGGTGAGGGTATGAAGTCCAACACAAAAAATCCCAATGAGTTCAGGAGCCAGCCTCTAACTTCTGGAAGCCCTCACTACTCATCCCTCTGGCCTAACCTCACATGGCTGAGGGAGCATACATCTGACTTTGTTGCTTCTTAACAGCTAGAATTGAAGCTTCTCACTCAGCGTGGGGTTGGCACTGAGGGAGCTTCCCAGGTGTTTGATGAATCAAAGAAATAAAGAAGGAATTATCTGCCTGTTGAACTCTTATTCATCCTTCAAAGCCCCAGCTATAACGCCCACTCCTCCAGGAAACTTTTCCTGCCTATACAGGCAAAGACCTGCCCACAAACTTTAGGCTTCATGGCCCTAGGTCTTTCTTTATGTCTCAGCCTTGACCACTTGGGTCTAGGAGGTGGAGGGAGGGACCCATTCTTGATAGGGCAGGGAATTACTTACATACAGACGGGGCCGAGGCAAGGCTGGGTCACCCCCGTCACCTGCCAACCTCCGCAGCTTCTCTCCTGTTCCCTCAGGCCCCTCATCTGGCTCCAGCTCTGGCCCATCGAGGCCCACACCTCTCCGCTTCAGTGTCTGTGGGGAGGGGACAGAACAGAATGACCCTTCCCTACATCCTAGCCAGGGAGCCTGGTTCTATGGGTGAGGGGAGAGATCTACCCAGCTTTGTGGGTGGGGTGTAGTGCAGCACTCTCATTGACCAAAACCCCCAGTGAGTTATCATCTAGGAAGTTCCAACTATGGGCAAGAGAGGGACTATCCTGCTCTGGAATCAGAGATCTACCCAGGCCTGCTGACACAATCCTAACACTCCTCCTGAATATGACTTAATTATCTCCATTCTGCTCCCACGTGCTGCCTCAAATCCTGGCATGCAGTAGGTGCTTAATAGATGTTGGGAGCCTGGGCACTTGAGGACAACTTTATAGGCTTTCCTGAGCTCCCTTCTCCCTGGGACCAGTCACCTGCATGCCCCTGGACCTCAGGAGATCTGCTTGCTCTGAGGTGCCTTTTATTTTCTGCCCTGTACTCACCAAACAGGTGATAGGATTAAGTGAGATGTGTGTGAGGCACACCTAGTACAGCCCTCAACATGCAGCAGTTAATATTTTTATTTTCACAATCTAGGTGGCTGCCCCGGAGGGACCCTCTAGTATCCCAAACCAGCAGCAAAGCCACACTCACTCCAACACTCATCTTTCATACAAACCAAGAGTCCCTAAGCAGAGTGTGCTGGCTTCATGGGGCCAAGGAGGGGGGGCCAGGGTACCTCGAGGATGTCAGTGTTGGTGCGGCTCTCATGGGGCTCACTGTACTCCGTGTACTTCAGGAGCACTCGGTCCATGTCTGTGCTGGCATACTGGAAGAGGCGGTTGGCACTGTTGAAGATGATGAGGGCTATCTCACAGTCGCAGAGCACACTCAGCTCATAGGCCTTCTTCATCAGCCCAAATTTCCTCTTGGTAAATGTCACCTGGACCCAGGACCCGTGGGTGGGTGGGAGAAGACAAGGATTTGGGGTGATGTGGGGGAGGAAAAGGGGCCTATTTTCTGAACATGTTTCATGATGATTCTGTGTCTGTATGTGCTGTTCTTTCTTGCTGTACTTCTCATTTCTCCAACCCAGTAAACTTCTATTGACACTTCAAAACCCAGCCCAAGTGACCTCTCCTTTGGGATGCTTTCCTTGGCCTCCCCAGTTCTGTGCCTCCCTCAGGTCCAGCCTCTGACTTGGATGTGTTTGCGTGAAACTCCATCACCCTTTGACCAGGGCTCCAGTCATCAGGGAGAATAAATTAATCAATCAGGAAAATGAGCAAGTGCTACATCTCAAACTCCAGATATAGCATCAAAACTCATTCCCTTGCAGTTTCCAAAACGGCCAGGCCTTTGCCCAGGCCATGTCTCCTGCCAGGAATGCCTTCCCCCCAATCACTGTTCCACCCAGTGAACTCACCTGCCGATTCCTTTGGTCCAGAATGCGTGAGATCTGGATTTTTTTCCTCCCCATTGTCCCAGGCTGGGCAGAGTGACCTTGGTCTGGAAGAGAAGGAAAGAGAACGGAGTAGGTGGGTGGAGAGTAGGGCCAGGAACCCGGCCTCCCTTCTGTTCTCCATTCCCCACCACCAGGCACTGAGATGTGATGATGGGGGAAATCAAGGCAGACTGCGTGAGCCCCACAGCCCCCACTCTCAACCAGCCCAGGATGCACTGAATGCTCAATGAACACCTTTGGAACAATTCCACATGAGGAGAAGTCTGACCCATGGCAAAAGAAGAAGGTACAAATGCTCCCACCCCAGCATCTAAAAAGTTACCCCCTGGTAAAATTGTGGTACCTTGGGAAGCCTTTCTTCTCTGAGCACCTGTCTGTGAAGTATGGATGACAGTGTCATGTACTGCCCAGTTATTGGGGACAAAATGAGCTAACCTACATGAGCCATTCAGATCTGCCTAGTACTCAACAGGTGCCACATACATGCTGCTATTATAAATATTGGCAACAGCCCAAAAGCCCTCAATAGCAGGGGTGGCGAACCTTTTGGCGATTGAGTGCCAAAGTTTATGAAATAAGAGTATACTCGCTCGACTCGTGTGCCAACCCATTGAGTGAGATAGAGGTACCGATTATTTTGATGTCTATAAGAGCATAAACAATAATTTTTTAAATGGTATTCACAGCTCCGCATGCCAAAATAATTGCTCCGCGTGCCACTTTGGGCACACGTGCCATAGGTTCGCCACCCCCGCAACAGGGGGATGCCGGGATAGCTCAACAGGTTGAGTGCTTGCTTTGTAACTGCGAGGTCTAGGGATCGAAAACCGGCCCCAGCCTGTGCAACCCATATGCTGAACTGAGGGACACCCCTCATGTGGAAGCCCCTCAGTTCAGCTCCTGCCCCATGCAGCCCCACATCCACCTGTGTGGAATGAAACTATGTTGAAACTAATGATGTACAACTATAGAGACTGCTCTAGGCCCTCCCCCTTCTTTCTGTCTCTCACTCAAACAATAAAATAAATCTTTAAAAAAATAAAGCCCTCTGGGGAATACAGGATGGCTCAGTGGGTTAAGCACTCACTTTGCAGCCCCGGGGACTGAATATCGAATCCCGGTCCCAGCCCATGTGGACCCGTGTGCTGAACTGGGGAGTGCCCCTAGTTTGGTTCTCACCAGGGTGAGACCCCAGCCCAGTGCCTGTCCTGTGCAGCCCCGCCCACCTGTGGAATGAAACTATGTGGAAAAAACCAATGATGTGCAACTATGGAGACTGTTCTGGACCCTCCCCCTTCTCTCTGTCTCTGTATCTCTTTCTCTCTCTCTCTGTCAAAAACAATAAAAATAAATCTTTTTAAAAAAGCCCTCAA
>PVKE010004147.1:20690-34577 GCA_004027555.1 Craseonycteris thonglongyai
AAAAAAAAAAAAAAAAAAGCCCTCAATATATGAAGTTGGGGTTTGGGGGACATTCTATGCCGCAATCAGTAACCCTAAGCCACTGAAAGAGAGCCTGCTCTGGCTTTCAACTCATTTAACCCAAAACAGCCCCCAGAGTAAACTGGAGGGCTGTGGTTATCAGCAAACATACATTTAAAAATTGCAGTGAGAGTGGAGAAAAGACTAGAAGGAAATGCTCATAATGGGAGTTACCACCAGCTGGAAATTTATAGGTGAATTTTTTTTTTTTAATTGAGATGCAACTCACATAACATAAAATTCACCATTTTAAAGTATGCAATTCAGTGGCATTTAGTTTATTCATGATGTTGTACAACTATCACCTCTGTCTAGTTCCAGAAATTTCTTATCCCCCTCAAAAGGAGACCCCACCCCTATGAGCACTCCCCACTCCTCCTCCCCTGGTCCCTGCAACCACTAACCTGCTGTCCGTCTCTATAGATTTGCCTGTTCTGGACATTTCATGTAAATGAAGTCACACAATGACTTTTTGAGTCTTTTTATTTATTTATTTTTTCATTTTTGATTATCTGAATTTTCTAACTGTTCTCCTCAGTGATTATAGACTATTTCTGTTAAAAAATAAAATATTTTCTTTTTTAAGTAACAGAAACCCACTCCTGCCCCCCTTTCCTCCAGGAGGAAGTGGGGACCCCCTGGAAAGGCCTCCGGCTTGGAGACCTCAGACCAGGATTTGGGCCAGGGTGACTTGGGAGACACCCCAGACCCTCATCACCAGGATCTTGGATCTCCCTGGCAGGGTCCCTAAGGGCAGAACAGGCAGCTCAAGGAGGATAGTGTGTCCCCAAGATAGGCAGCATGTTGGGGTCCAGGCCTTCCCCAGCATCCCCCATGCAGGGAACCTTGAAACAAAGAAATCATGTTGCCTGTCATGCAGCACTCGTGCTGTACAGACAGCCACCCCAAGGCCCCCAAGACCTCTGACACCTGCCAGCCACCCCCACATCCCAGGTGACTGAGATCGTGTCACAGGCCTGCCCAGGGTGAGTGGGACTGCATTCATGGTCCCAGCGGGTCTCAGACCTGCTGGGTGGCCTCTCCCTGGGCCTCAGGTGGCTGTTTTGTAATTGGACTGGGTATGAAATGCAGAGCACCCAGCACAGCCTCGGAATAAACTCTGGGGAGGTTTAGGGAAATGTAGGTCCATCTCTACAAGTAGCCACACCTGCTTTTCAGTCCCCATCCTGAGGGGTCTGGGCAGGACCCCTTTCCTCCCAGAATCCCAGGGCCCAGGAGTGTGAGATACCTTGGCCATCATATGTGGCTTGCGTTCTGACCTTAGGCTGGGTTTCTGAGCAGTCACACTATGCAGAGCCCAGATGATGAGAGCCCCCTAGCTCCAGACTGACTTGCTAAATTTAACCTCTGAGGCTAATTTTACTTCCTGGTCAGAATTGGGCTGGTTCCCACGGCTGGGATGTGTTGCCCTCACCCTGATGGGTCCCTAGAGATAGAAGGGGGGTATTGGCCCGGAGGTCCCGGGTGCCAAGATGATTCTGGAAATGCCCCCCACGCCTGGGGTCCCATGGGAACATGGGACTTGGACCTGAGAACCTGGAAGATCTGACTCCAGCCCCTTCTCAGTCTGTCCCCATTTTAGACAAGGACATCCCAGCTAGGGCAGGGGTCACATAATGGAGGAGCTCTAAGAGTCAGAAGGTCAGAGGGGGTCTCTCTGAACTGAGACCCAAGAGCCAAAACAGGAAGTGAGTTTCAGGCAGAAGGAACAGCAGGTGCAAAGGTCCTAAGGAAAGATGAGACACAGCAACAAGGCTGAAATGAGGAGGTTGAGGGAAAGGTCGCAAGGCAAGGCCACTCTGGATTCTCTGAGCTGTGATGGGGGCTATAGATTTGGGTCTAAGAGCAACAGAGAGCCATGGGAGGGTTTTTGAACAAGAAGGAATGTAGTTTGATTTATCATTGAAAAACTTTTCCATGGCTGCCATGGGGAGCAGGATTGTTGGGGGCAGGAGCAGGATAGAGATGGCAGGAGATTGGAGGGGAGGATAGGGCTGTGTCCATACAGGCAGAGACTGGGAGTGAAGTCACTGTATTCCAGGGCTCTTTGGGTCTTCCAGAAGCCACCAGATCCTCTGCTATCTCTGGGGCCAGGCCAGACAGGCACAGATATGCTCACATAAGGGTTTGACTCATCTGACCCTCAATGACCCTGGAACCCCCAATTCTAAAGTCATCCCCAGCTTTGGCCTTTGAGGGATTGACCCAACACACAGCTTTGATCATGACTGTCCCTGCTCATACATGCTTTGTGGCTCCCTACTGCAATCAGAAGAAAGTTCTAGTTCCCAACATGGCATTCCGGCCTTGCCCCAGTCAGCCCCTGCCCACTTTTCTCTACCTTCTACAAAATGTCCCTGCTTAGAAAGCCCTTTGCCCCTTCTTTACCTGGCCAACTCATATACGCACTTCAAAACCCAGCTCAGAAAAACCCATCCCTCCAGGAAGCAACCCCTGCTCTCACTCTGGATTCCCATAGCCCCCATCCTTCCCTTCAGTTCTGATCCTGTGGGGCTAAGGATGTGTCTCCCCCAAACTAGAAGCCCTTCAGGACCAGACATAGGGGTGGCTGGGTAGATTTGGTGAGTGGAATAGGTCAAGAGAGACATGTCTGAACCCCCAGCTTCCCTCAACAACTTCCTCTCAGACTCCCCCAGGTGACTCTTACCCAGAAATACATGCGAATGCAAATCCAGCCACTGCGTGGACCCGTGTCAGGCCCAGGTGTGAAAGGCCAGCCAAGGAATGCGGGGGCGGAAGGCCCGGGCTGTGCATATATATTTGTACTCACATGCAAATCCCCACCCCAAGCCACAGACAGACCAGTGGCCAGTTCTCCAGATGTTGGTATGATCAGAACTGCTGGGGGGAGGCGGCACTGCTGAATGTGCTGGGCACGAGGAGGGAGGCTGAGGTTTGGGGAAGCCTCTTCCGTGCACACTCACACACCAATGTCTAGCCAGAAAGCAGAGAGTTTGTGGCATCTGCCCAGAAGAGAGACAGAGATGGACCCATTGACAGGGAATGGAACAAGGAAGAAGGATCGGGAGAAATCCAAGAGGGCATCTCAGAGGAGAATTGTGTAATAAGTAGGCCTTAATGGAGAGGCTGAGTGGGGGCCTGAGCAAGTGAGTGGGAGGTGGGCATTTGAAGCCCAGAGTCCAGCTCCCCCCCCCCACTTTCTTACTTAGCATTCATTAAGTATTAACCATGTGCTAATCATTGCAATAAACTGACCTCACAAGAATTAGAAAATGTAAGTAGACCAATGACCACAAAAGATTAGAATAGAAAAGTAATTGAGACCTACCATAAAAAGACAATAGGCCCAGATAGTTTTATGGCTCTTTATGGAACCTCAAAGGACAGGAAAGTGTAATGGTATTTAAACTAACTCAGACCTTTGAAAACAATGGGAACTGCCTAAGTTACTTTTATGAAACTCTTATCTATCAGAACCTGAATTCAAAAAGAGAAAAGTATTAACCATGAAAGGGACAATGCTAGCCAGGATTTCAAGGAAGACCTCTCTGAAGAGATGACGTTTGAGTGGAGAAGTGAAGCATAAGAGACAGCCAAGCAAAGGAAGAGTCTGGTGAGAAGAGCTGAGGAAGGGTGGTCCTGGCAGGGGAACTGCAAGGGCAGAAGTCAGCGTGTTTCTGAGTTTGGCATTTTGAAAAGAATCAGAGAAGTCTGTATGGCTGAACAGCATGGCAAGGGGAAGAGTCAAGGAGGATGGTGGTGGGGAGGATTGTGGGGGTTGAATCATGTAAGTCCTTGTGGACCACAGTGAAAGGTACGCTTCACTCTGAGGGCAATGGGAAAGTTTGAGGCAGGGAAAGGTTGGGATATGATTTTAGAGTTTTAAAAATCCCCTTGTTGGGATGCCAGGATAGCTCAACAGGTTGAGTGCTTGCCTTGCAACCTCGAGGTCCAGGGATCGAATCCCAGCCTAGGCCAGTGCAAACCCATATGTTGAACTGCAGCGCAGCTGGTAACCGCCAGGACAGTGGCGAAGGTTCTCACCTCCCATGTGGGAGGCCCCCCATTCAGTGTCTGCCCCACACGGCCCCACATCCACCTTTGTAAAATGAAACTATGTCACAAGTAATAATATACAACAATGGAGATTGCTCTGGATCCTTTTCTCTCTCACCTCCTCTCAAACAATAAAAAAAACTTTTTAAAAATTAAAGGAAAAATCCCCTTGCAATCCCACATACTATTGGTTGGAGAGGAAGGAGGTACAGCCAGTGTGAAAAACTAGTATCTATTAAAGATTAACATATATCTGCCCCAGGGGTGTCCAACCTTTTGGCTTCCCTGGGCCACATTGGAAGACTTGTCTTGGACCACACATAAAATACACTAACACTAACGATAGATGATGAACTAAAAAAAATAAATAGTCACACAAAAAAATCTCGTTTTAAGAATTTATGTTGGGCCTCATGCAAAGCCATCCTGGGCCACAGGTTGGACATGCCTGGTCTACCCTACGACCCAGTGATCCCTCCTCTCAGTTTCACCCAAGAGAAATGGGCCCATGTTTTACCAAAGACAAGAGTGTTCTCAGCAGCTTCATTTATCATAGCCCAAAACCAGAAATGACCCAAATGCCCTCAATGGGAGAATGGGTAAATACTTTCTGGAAGATTCTATGATGGACTACTACAGAGCATAGAAAAAAGATATACTTCAGTTCCATGCAACCACCCAATTCAAAAATGCTGGATTCCACAGAGGAGACATGCCATGTGAGTCCATTTACATGAAGTTCCAGAACAGGAAAAGCTCACCTGCTATGATGGATATCAGCACAGATAGCTCCATAACAGGATAAAGGGAGTCCTGGGGGCCAGGATTTTTGCTACCTGGTCCAGGGTCTGAGTATAAGGTGTGTTCAGTTTGTACAAATTTGTTAGCTCTACTCAGATGATTTCTGTGATTTATCTCAACCAAAAGATTTTTTTTAGAAAACTCCTGCCTGCTCCTGGTTACCATGGGGAGCAGTGTCTGTCTGAGCAAGAGTGAGGTGACAGGGAGGGGCTAGGGCAAGTGTCCAGGTGGGAGACAAAGGGGCCTGAACTGAGATGTGGCTACAGATGGGCAGAAGTGCATGAATCATTTGGCCTCCAAGGGGACAGGACACTCTAGTGCATTTGCCTCAGGTCGGGGAGGAGCCCATGTTCCCAGGCCTGAGCACTGCAGGGGAAGCACTGCAGGGAGAAAGGAAGATTTTCATGAGCACCTGGAGCACTATAAACTCTCTATGGTGAGATTTGTGGTCAATCAGTCAATTGACAAACACCACTGGGGTCATTCAGGCCATGACTGTCACCTTGCTGGCCTGGTGAGGCCCCTTAGACCCCAGGTGATGAAGACAAGGAGCTGGAAGGAACCTCACTGACCCTTCACCCTGGCCTCTCCCATGGGAGGACTCAGTTTTCTCACCTGCAAATGGGAGTGAGAATCCTTCTCCCACCAGCTGGGGAGGAGAGGAGTGGAAGGACCTGTTGATGTGCCTTCTGGCTTCTCAGAGGCTAGAAGGGCCAGGCTTTGGAACTGAGGATGCTGAATCAGCATGCTATCGTGTAAGACCATGGCGACAAGCAGGAGACATGCTCAGCGACTTCAAACCCCCCTCTCCTCCATAAAATGGGTCACAGAATTGTGGCTTCAAAGACTTTACAGTAAGGGTTTGAGAGAAAAGATCAGGAACAAATCAAGTTCCTCTTCTCAGCTCCCAGTGGGGTTTAAATTGGGGGACGAGTGACAGCATGCTGCCAGACCCCTGAGCCCAGGGGCCAAAGCTTGTCGGGCGACCCGGGCCAGGAAAGGAGGGGAGAAAAGGAGAAGTGAGAGGCAGGTGGGTGGCAGGGGGGAGGTGAGGGCCCCGCAGGGATGCTGCGAAGCGAGGAGGGGGCGCTGCTCCTGGGCCACAACAGCGAATCAGGCTGGTGGCCCGGCCTCACGCAACACAGACAGTGGTTTCATCACCTGCTCCCCAAGTACCTCATTACTAGCAACAGGAAGAGCCCCTTGGAAAACCAGGACCCCTCCTCCCCTCTCTTGAGGGCTCGAGTGACTCTGACCCCAGCTGCTGGTGACGCCGCCCCCTCTAGCTAGGGCCCTAGGCCTGCCTCCTCCCTGGAGCCTGGAATATGTCATCCCAGGTAGGGGGCACTGTGGGTGACCTAGGGGCTGTCTCAGCCCACAGAGGACCCTGGAGCTCCACACCAGCCCTTGAGGACAGGGTGGGCTCCAGACATGCTTCCTGTGTGGCCAAACTTCTCTGGGTCTCAGTTTCACTCCCCAGAAAATGAGGAGTTAGGGGAGCTTCACTGACTTTGGGTGGGGGGCTGTGAGACTTTGCAGTATGTGCTCTGTAGATGCTATTTCCCTCTTTCCTCTGTCATTAGACCCTGACCTTGGGGTTATTGCTCCTCAGTTCCAGGGGCCACTCAGCTCAGAGCAAGGGCCCCCGCAGACTCAGGCAGGGAGTTTGGGGGCCAGGGAGAAAACCCACTCCTCATATGGGAGATTTCAAGAAAGATTCCCTAAACACATATAGAGCCCCTCAAAATCCACAGGTGCCTAAAACACAAAAGATCCCAAAACATGCATTCCAAAATACACAGACCCTCCCAAACTGACACAGCTCTCCAAACATCATATCCCCAAACACACTCAGATACCCTGACACACACAGAGCCCTCAACACATGTCAATCTGCCAAATGTGCACAGACCCCCAAAATACATACACATTCCCCCAAACATACCATTCCTCCCAATAGTGTGCAGACCCCCTATACACATGAAGAGCTCACCAAACACATGCAGACTCCCAAATTCATGCTAGTCCCTCATTACAAACAGGCCCCAGACACAGGTAGGGCCCCATCACCCATCCTCTGGCTTCCTGAGGCAGGATGGTCAGCAGTCCCCAAGGGAGAGATGGAGCAGGAACTGGGGGTGGGGTGTGTCACCCACATGGAGCTCTGAATCCCAGAATGTTAGAATTGGAAAAAATCCTTGTGGGGGGGGTCTCTTTTTCCATAGCTCCCTTAGTTTCCCAATGGGGAAACTGAGGCCCACTTCAAATTCACCTTCATAAACTCCTCCCAGGCTTACTTCTGGGAGGGCCCACTGTGGCCATGCACTGAGAAGTCAGAGCTGCAGCTATGGGCCCAGCCAGTCTAGGGTTCAAATCCTGGCTCCACCATACACTCATTGCCCAATGTGCTCTGAGCCTCAGTTTCCCCAATGGGCCCCTGCAAGCTCCCCAGGTGACCACCCCCTTGTCCTACCTCTTGGGAAAGCCTCGTGTACCAGCAAATTCCCAGCCCACCTTCTGCCCCTTTTCGGGCACTTGACATACTAACCCTAGACAGTGCCACCACTTTCCCAAAGTCAGGCTTTTGCCCAGGCTGTGCCCTCCCCTGAAAAGCCCAGGGCTGAGGAGCCATTCTTCAAGGCCAGGCAGAAACCCCTGCTTCTGGAAGTGCCTGTTTCCAGGCAGGACTTGTCCGTCTCTCCCTGTAGCACTTAGCTGTGCTGGATATTTTTTGCACTTTGTTGTTTTCTTTGATAATCATGTCACCCCATGAGGATGTTCACTCTGTGAGGACAGGGATGGCCTCCCCAGTACCGGTACACAGTAGGCCCCCAGTCATCCTTCCTTAAATAAATGAGCAAACAATGGTTTAACAAATGAAAGAAGCATTGGCAACTGGTTCAGTTTTTTTGTTTGTTTGTTTGTGGGGTTTTTTAAATGCCTTGTGGCCCACAAAATAAATTTGAAGCTCCCATCTGGTCCATGGGCCACTAGTTTGAAACGCCTGCTCTAAAGAGCCAACAGCACAACAGCCAACTGGATGGTGTTCATGTTCCTCTCAGGCCAAAGGACTGACCCTCCTAAAGTCCCACTGCCATCTCGGAAGGAAACCATGTCTCAAGGCCCGGCCTGGAGCTCACCTGCCACAGGCCAGTTTCTCTGTCATGGTCAATGGTCAATGCAAACAGAGACCCACTGTCCCATCCCAACTCTCAAGGGGCTTGGACCCTGATTCCTAGAGCCAGAGAGACTCTATATTCAGAACCCAACCCTGCTGTCCCACGCAGGTCAGAGCCCTGGGCCACCCAAGGCACCAGACAAGGTCCCCAAAGCCACAGTACAGCTGTAGGAACGGCCCAAGGTTTCCCTCACTTTGTTCCAGGGAAAGATCTCCCCATGGGGACCCAGAAATTCGTCCCCAAAGGCCCAAGCCTCCCTACTTGGGAAATTAGCACATCTGTCAGTGCTGGGCAGAAGGGACTCAGCCCACAGCCTAGCAGATGCAAGATATTGTCAGCAGGGACCCCAAGATGGGACTCTGGGGCATCCTTGGTCCCCCTTCCCTTCCCTCAGAAATGTTTGGGAGCCCACCAGATGCTGGGAACATCGAAACAGGGAGTAAACAGAACTAGCCTGGGCTCCCCCATTGCCCAGTGTGGTGGGAGAGGTAACAACAGACATAACTGTGTCAGGGACAGAGGACTTCAGGAAGAAATTCAATAGAGGAGAGCAGTGATGGATGGTAGGGAAGGCAGCTGCTTTGAACAGAGAGGTCAGAAGGGGCCCTTCTGAAAGCAGGGGCGGGACAGGGCTCAAGGATGAGAAGGTACCAGTCATGTAGAGATGTGGGGGAGAGATGACCTAGAGGAAGGAATGGCAGGTGCAAAGGTCCTGAGGTGGGAATGTGCTGGATGGGTTCCAGATGCAGGAAGCCAGTGTATCTGGGGTGGGGTGAATGAGGAGCAAATGGAGACCAAGGAGGACAGGGAGGCTGCAAGGGGCCTGGAGGTTGGGGTAGGAGGGTGCACTGTAGAGCAAGAGAGAGCCATAGAGAGCGTGTGAGCAGGGGAGGGTTGTGGTCTGAGTCAGGATTTTCAGCAGACCCAGTGACTGCTGTGTGGAGAAATCCTGTCAGAGCAGGTGGCCAGGACAGTGTCTAGTAGGAGATAGTGAGGGATATGGGTGTAGAAGTGGATGAGGCAGGCCTGTGCCCACAACAGTGGCTCCTTAAGCCAACTGGCCTTGATTACTCCCTTCCAAGGGCCCCATCTCAACCTCAGTTGAACCTGAGCCTAAAGAACAGAAAAGAGATGACATACCCGAGGCCTCCTTGGGCCCTGGCAGAGGGTAGGGTGGGGTGGGCCTGGATAGAGCTCACAGACACCTCCACTCGGTCACCATTTGGATGGCACCTCATGCCTGGGTCCATATGCCACCTCATTTACACACAGTACCCGCCTGACCCACAGAGAGCCCAATGAAGTGGAGACAGCAGCCCAATTTTACACAGGAGGAAGCAGGCTTCTTCCTAGGCCACATGGTAAGACCCCAGATTCCCACTCAAGCCTGGGCTTGTACCCCAGGGTCATCCTATAGCCACCCAGTCTGGGAAGTGGGCCTGGGCACCACTGGGGTCCAAGACACTCATTCCTGAGGTTAGGGGTGATGGGGCAGCCTCAAAGTCTCTGAGATGCAAGCCCAGAGAAGCCCTTTAGGGGGCTCAGAAACGGGACCCAACCTCTGTGTACCCCAGGGCTGGAATGAGTGCTCTTACCTTGGGGAGCTCAGGCATATGATAAATCATTCCCCCCAAATGACATCTGTCTCCAGGTGCATATGTGCCTCAAATCTTCCAAAAGGCCAGACCCCCAAACTGTCTACATCCATTGCATTTGAGTTGTTGTGACAAATTAATTCCCTGTCTCCTCTTAATTTGCATTTTCCAGATGCCTGACTGGTTGGATAATGATTTAATGAAATAAATCATTAGTTGGCAGTGGCAAGTAAGGTGACCAGATTTTAACATTGGTAAAGCGGGACACCATTGACCAGGGGGGAGGGGGTTCTTGATTAAAAATTTGGTCTATCTCCCGCCGTTCCCTAGCTTGTCGTGCATTCTTTCAAAAAATCGGGACTTTTTTAAAACGCCGCAGGACACAGGACAAATTGTTAAAAATCAGGACTGTCCCGCCAAAAAGCGGGACGTTTGGTCACCTTAAAGTATGATGAAGCTCAACTTGCTCAGATCACAGGAGCAGCCATGGAGCTCAGAAAGGAACATTTGCCTGAGACCACACCGACAGGAGAGAGGAAGCTGGAGCCCCTCACTCTTGGTTTTTGTTCTCTCATGGCAGGTTACTGAGGGGCTATCTTGTACTCCATCCTTTCTATGGAGTGCCTGGGTGTCTCTACCTGGCCTCAGTCTTCCCTCCTGCAAAGTGAGGACTTCAAATATATAACCAGCTTCCAGCTCTCCCAGGTGAGAGCCAAGGGCCCTAAATGTCTGGAAAATCCATTCCTTAGAGGCCAGTATTCACTCCTTAACTCAGACAGGTGGTGGGAGGCAGGCATGGGGGACAAGAGAGGGTGAGGCCAACTTCAAACCCACTTACCAGTCCTTCCAACTCTAAATACTGTGTTTTTTTTTAAGATTTATTTTTATTGTTTTTGACAGAGAGAGAGAGAGATACAGAGACAGAGACAGAGAGAACGGGGAGGGCCCACAGCAGTCTCCATAGTTTCACATCATCAGTTTTTCCACATAGTTTCATTCCACAGGTGGGCGCAGGGCTGCACAGGGCTGCACAGGGCAGGAACTGGGCCGGGGTCTCACCCCAGTGAGAACCGAACTGGGGGCACTCCCCAGTTCAGCATATGGGTCCACACGGGCAGGGACCGGGATTCGATCCTCGGTCCCCGGCACTGCAAAGTAAGCACTTAACCCACTGAGCCATCCCGGCTTCCCCTAAATACTTTTTTGAACCTAGTTCTTTCACCCCAAGAATCTGAGAGTTCTTATATCCAGATTCCAAAAGTTTAGAAGTCCTGACTTTCCCCAGTGAGGATTTCTTAGTCAGGCTTGGCAGGAGGCCTCAGCTATGTCTGACTTCTCAGGTCTGCAGTTAGGGGCTGCGGGTGTCCTGGACCCTGGACAGTCCTGGACCCTGAGAAAGGTGGAAAGAGGAGGACCATGACTGTGAAAGTAACAGCCACCAGCTTGCCATGTGCTGAGTATAACTGTTTCTGTACCCATGTCCCAGACACTAAGACACAGGGAAGGTGGAAGCCTCCCCTTCAAGTCAGCTGTGGCCCACCACCCCAGGGCTCCGTGCCCACCACATGGGTACCCAGTGGGTCCATCTGAGGCCCCACATTCACTGCATGAGGCACAGACCCCATGGGGCAGCGGAGGGTCACGGAAGTCACAGGCACATGGAGATGGTCATGCCACATGCAGATCTAGGACTGTGACACATAAGGGCACATCTACCCCAAGAAGGCATGGGGGTTGTGCACAGGGACCTCAAAGGTATGCAAAGGGGTGTGCTCCAGGAGAGGAGGGCATTGTAACTCACAGACCTGACACACAGCTCACAGACACATAACAGGGGCTCATGGCAACACTACTTTGGACACACATCTTCCCAACTGACATCAAAACTCTCAGACACATGACCCTTTGACACACAACCTCTCAGAATCAACCCTAGGACTCACAACCCCTTCAACACACCCTGCTCCTCAGGATCACACCCCTCAGACTCACACCCCTCGGATTCACAATCCTAGAATGGCACACCTCTCAGACACACAACTCTAGGATGCACAGCAAGCAGCACACTCAGACCTCCAAACCCAGCCCAGCGCACAGATGACGTTCAAAGGACACCGCACGAGCCTCGTCCCGACGCAACACGCACCTGCTCCACCTGGACCCTCGGACGCGCGTGCACGGATCCGCAGCAGTGGCACAGAGCGCCGGGCACCCCGCCGCCACAGGTGCCTTTAGAGAGAAATGCCCCGCCCCCGGAAGTTTATTGGGCGAGGCGGTCTTATTTGCATGGAGGGCGTGACCATGGGCCGTGGTGGGCGGGCACTAGGGCATGACACCGCCCTGGAGTTCAGGGACCCGGGATTCAGACGGGAAAAGACGCTGAGATGCTTATAATCCGGGAGAGGGACCCAGAAAGGAGCTGATTCAGACCTGCCAGGCTTCCCCCACCCACACTTGACTTACTCCATCCTTAATGAAATATAACTTTGACCCTAATGGGACTGAGTCCTTCTCCAAGCCAACAATGACGCTCGCTCTCATCCAAGTGGAGGGACTGTGGAAAGGGGCTCTGGGGTGGCATGAGTGGCCCTGTGCATTGACAGGAGGGTGACAGACTCCTAGGCTGCTGGACACCCTCCTCCACTTCAAAAGCCAGCTGGTAGGGGGGGATTCCAGGACTAGCCCCAGAGGGGGATCAGAGGAGTGTTGATGAGTGAATCAATGTGAAAAGAATTACAGGATGAAGATGACCTTTGACTGGGTAAACCTGGAGAAGCCCCCAGTCTGGAGGAGGCAGAGCGACAGCCCCACACTCCCCCAGCCTTGTGGGGTCAGGACTGGACCAGAAGGGCCAGGAAGAACTTCCTAGAAGAGGCACTTGTACTGGGCCTTGAAGCCTGAGTAGGAGTTTGTCACTGGGGGAAGGGTTTTCTGAGGGAAGAGCACTTGCAAAGGTGCAGAGGAAGATTGGAGTGTTCTTTGGTGGGAGAGATGAGGGAGATGAAGCCAGGGCAGGAGCAGACAGGGTTGGGAGCCCAGGGAGCAGCTGGGAGATGGAGAGAAGGGGGTTGATTTGGAGCAGGTGAAGTGGGGTACAGGCAGGCTACAATGGCTTTCTGGTATCCATTTTCTCAGAAGACAATGAGATGGATAGACCCCTGGACTCAGGGAAGAGCATGTGGAGATACCATGGATGGAGGACACCGAGGCAGGGAAGTTTTGTGCTTCTTCCCATGTTTCAGTTTACCTGTCTGAAATATGGGTAGTTTGGACTCCTAGCCTGGGCACAGGTTTCTTTTTGGACATAAAAACTAGGGTTCATACTGTGCCATAAGGTGGAGATCAGGGATCCTGCCTTCCCCTGCCTCTTGCCACTGCCCCTCAGTGTCCAATGCCAGGTATTCAGGTGCCCCAAGGACACACCAGGGCCAAGGCCAGTTTGGGGGCTTCTGCCTTGGTTTCAAGGCACAGAACAAGGCCTGGGGAGTGTAGAGGTGGCTAGGGAGTCCCAGGCTCCCTGAGGGCTGCTCTGTTTACCTGTGGCCGCCTGCCTTTCTCTGATGCAACAGGCAGGCTCTGGTTACATAAGGATGACAGCTGGAACAGCTCTGGGAGCAGCCGGGGTATGGCAGGAAGGACTGGCCTTAGCTGAGTTGGGGCTGTCCCCATGCAGCCCTCCACCTCTTACTCCTTCCCACCATTGAGGTTCCCTCCCATGTCCCTGCCCCATGTTGCTGCCATTCTATCTTCTCGATAGAATAAATAATTATACTGATAAAGAATTATTCTCGATAGAATTAAGAATCTATCTTAATACCATTTCCTATAATGGCCCTCCTTTTTACCTTTGCCCCTGTTCCTATCCTATACTCTCCCCATTACTGGCTGTGTCACCATTCATAGACCCTTGTCCCCCATTAGAACAATCAAGATTCTTGGGGGAAGCTGGGATGGCTCAGTGGGTTAAGCACTCGCTTTGCAGCCCTAGAGCCCAAGGATTGAATCCTGGGCCTGGCCCATGTGGACCCACATGCTGAACTGGGGTGTGCCCCCAGGTCAGTTCTTGCTGGGGCCTATGCAGGAGGCTCCTGGCCCAGTTCCTGTCCAGCGCAGCCCCGTGCCCACCTGTGGAGTGAAACTATATGGAAAACTAATGCTGTCAACTATGGAGACTGCTCTGGGCCCTCCCCATT